>PVJL010000003.1:0-72563 GCA_004026885.1 Lyroderma lyra | reverse complement strand
CAATGCCAATGCCAATTTTATGCTTTCGATATTGTACTATAGCTACATAAGTCTTAACCATTGGAGCAAACTGGGTGAGGTATACATAGAACCTCTCTGTATTACCTTTGCAAGTGTCTTTAAATCTATAATTATTTCAAAATAAAGTTTTTTAAAGGCTCTAAATGGGTACAAAGTTTCTGTTGGGGATCGTGAAAATGTCCTGGAAATACAGTATAGTGGCAACGGCTGTACAACACTGTAGATGTACACACTACAAGAACTTATACACCATTGAACTGTATACTTAAAATGGTTAAAATGACAAATTTTATGATATGCATATATTACCACAATAAAAAAAAAAAGGATTCCAGAAAGGTTCTCTTTTCCTAGGATTATCAGGTTCAATCTTTTAGAGAATACAAAATTGATCCAGAGCAGAGAGAAAGGAATGCTATGGAACTGCTTAACATAGAAATTGGCTCAATTTTTCTTTATATTTCATTTCCTTGGCATTTAGAATTTTAAATGGATTTATTTTTCAGCTGAAACACCATAGAAGTAAACATTCCCATTCACCTCTCTTCTCCCCACTAAAGATGTTTGGTGCCATCTGGTGATGAGGTATAAAAGATTGGATTTCCAGGAGATTAGTAGCCAAAGCAACTGATTTATCTAAGCGTTTTTAGGTAAGAGAAGTTTTTCTACTATTCGATTTTGTTCACTGGATTCATTTCCCTGTAAAGTGAAAGTCTTCACAATTCTCTGAGCGAAATGTCTATGAGAGCTGGCAGGACGTTTTAAACACCCTATGATTCAAAAGACAATAATAGTAGTTATTTTATTTATATCCCTTCTTGTTCCAAAATGGATTGAAGGTAATTGTAACAATATACAAAAGCTGCATTATTGGAGGTGGAAATACAAACCCTAACACGGCTTGGTAGCTCTCACTCCAGACCTCTGTTCCAGGAATTCTCTTCCTCTGTCTTCGGCAAAGTCAAAGTCTGATGACTGAATCACAAAATTGCCTCAACTGGGACTGGTCTTGCTGAGAGTGGGGAAAGCTGCAGGACTCAGGAGAGGGACCCAGGACCTCAAACGCTGGGCCAGCTGCCCGTGCTCACCAAATTCTCAGACCTTGTGGTCCCAGAGGCAGACAGAACAGGGCCCTCCACGTGGCCACAGCCTTGAATGACACCCCATCAAATCGGAGTGCTTCATGTACACAGCAGTGACAGCTGCAAACTGCCACCACCGCTCACGGCACTTTACTCCATGGCATTAGCCAACAGCGATGACATGTAAGACAGAGGGCTGCCATCGAAAGAATATTGTCAAGCCTGGCAAATGGAATCCATGTTCGACTTCTCCATCCTTACCATTTGTCTAATTGAGTTTACTGGCTGTGTGTACGTTGTATGGGTCATGCTTTGCTTTCTTTCTTTAGGGCTTGAGCAAGATTGTTTTTCACTCCCCCCGCCCTTTTCCTTCTCCTCTTCTTCCTCTTTCTCCTCCTCTTCTTTCTCCTCCTCTGTCTTCCTCCCCTTCTTCTTCTTTTTATCCTCCTCCTCATCATCATCATCATTGGTTTTCTCATGCTCATCATTTCCACTTGCAAGCTACAATGAATATTTCCCAAGTCTTCCTTTAAAATAATTTTCCATTTAACAAGTAATAAGGCTGCAAATCCATGCCTGCAACTCTTCTGTTTGGAGCAGACTGTCCAAGTCCAATCTTTGTGTTTGTTTGTTTTAATAACACCTGTTGCCTGCTTAAAATGTATTTTCCCAACCAGTGTATGATTCCCCCCACTTGTCTCATGCTACCTGATGGAAAACCCCCATTTTAGTTTCAGGGCTTTGGCTGTCACCTTTGCAAATTACAGAGACAGCTTCATGAGCTACCACTGCAGCTGGGAATTCATTTCAAACTGATATTTTTGGTGTGACAACATGTGGCCCTATTTGTTCACTGAAACCTGTAGGAATGGGAGTATGGGCATCTTAAAATCTCACCAGGCTTTCATCTCTCGTGCTGGGCTGTCCCTTTGCTGACATGGATCATTATTTTCCCCTCACTCACTCAGCCTCTCTGATTTGCTTTCTACAACCCTACACATTTCTCATCAGCTTGTTGTGAGCTCTGACACATCCCAAGTAAGTTATTTATTTTGACAGATGTGTGTGTAATACATCTAATGTGGGATGAACCTAAGAGTCAGATAACTGGTTATTTTAGTCCTGGGAAACAACTTCATTATCTTGTGAAATGTACTTTCAACACTCAATCCTAGCAAGTAATGAATGATACTGTGTAACACATTTGTGGCAATTACCTTTGGAAATGAAGACTCCCTCTGGTGCTATTGACAAAAATGCAAAGTGAGACCCTTTTTCTTGCTGAAGTCCAGGGTTCTGTGCAAGACCCACAAACACACAATGCAAGCATAGAATACCTGTGTGACTGGACTGGGGGTAATGACCTGTGAATCACTCCACCTGGCAACCCTCTAGACCCCACCCACTTAGGCTCAGCCTTGCCCTATGCTTGGAGACCAATCTTGTTTCTATTTAGAAGGAATTTAAGGATCCTTAGATCAAGAGCTCCTCTACTTTCATCAGATCAGCCTTAATTGGTTCTGTTGTAGCCATAAACCCTCATTCACATAACCAGGCCATGGATATGTTGTTCACGGTAATGAGCTGTCCGACTCCTTTCTGCTACTTGTTCTATTGAGCAGCATTTAGGTGTTCTGATGCGACCAGTTTCCAAACACTGGCTCTTTATTGTGGGTACATTTGTTATTTTTTCAGAGGAACCCTGAGGGTCCTTCCTTTTCAGAGATGCTGGCACAATCTGGCCCCCTCTTCTATGCCATAGCTCTTAAATATGGTTTAGCCCTTAATCCCTGCACAAGTCTACTCTTCAGTCACCTACTCCTCTGTACAGCCAGCCCTCTGGGGTCCCCAGGGAGCTGATTTAAACCCTAGCTACTCTTACCAGCATCCAGTTCATTTACCACATCAAATTTTGCACACACTCCCCTCTCCTGGGCTCTCCACCTCTCAGATCCACTGTGACTTCTATACCTTTCTCCACACCCCTGTGACATCACATAGCAACTTTTTAATGGGGTACCAATACCCATCCCTTACTTAATGGGATCAATTTCTTAGACACTGACAAGGGCTTAGCATTTGGTAAATTCTACCCAAGGGATGAGAGAAATTAGCTTTGTGCAAAGCTTCTCTCCCCACCTGCAGCTTTCTTCATGTAATCAAGGGGTGAGGGGCTGCTGGGATGGCCTCTCTGTGTAAGAGCTGTGGTGAGGTGGTTGTCAGGCTTACCCTAAATTTAGAATGTATGGCACTTTGTGCCTGACTGTTCAGCTCTGAATGACTGTCAGAAATTCTAGGGAAAAAGGAAAAGATCCCAACTGACAGTTTCCACTTTCATTTTAGAATAATTATTTATTGAATGTCTATCATGTTCTAAGCATGTGTTATTTTATTTAAATCTCACCCCAGTCCTTAGAGTAAGTATTATTATTCCCATTTTATAAAGGAGGACATGGATTCTTTGTGATTATCAAACCTGTCTTAGGTCAAACAGTTAATAAAGGATATATTTCCATTCATTCTATCAATATTTACCTGATCAGGTAGTATGTTCTAGGGAAAATCCTGGGTGCTGACAAGGCACGAGACACATAAACCGCGCTGCCTGAAGGGAGCGGCTGTGCCTCCGTCATGTCTACGACCCTGGTAACTACCACAGTGCAGACAGTGAGAGCTCGGTAATAACCTACAATCACTGAGCCAGTCACTCACCAACCAACCATTCTCTAGGTCAGTGATTCGCAACCGGGGCAATTTTGCTCCACAGGGTACATTTGGCATTATCTGCAGACATTTTTTATTTTGGTCATGACTGGCATCTATTAGGCAGAAGCCAGTGATGCGTGAAAACATACTAAAATGCCCAGGATACCCTCAACACACACGCACTCACATGCACAACAAATAATTATGCAGACTTAAAGGTCAGTGATGCTGAAGTCGGGAAAACCCGCTCTAGGTCCTGGCCCTCTCTATGCTATGGCCTGCCAGCCACGACCTAGGCCCAGCTTTAGCCAGTTACGTCGTTCTTACAATGCATCCGTTACCAGTTGTATGAGGATAAACACCCTAAAACCACAGTCCTTTGACAATTATCTTCCCATCTGAGCCACAACTAACCCAACTCACAAATGTAATCCTCTAGTATACTTCCTCTTCTGAAGCTAAGACTTATCTACTTCCCTAGCAATTTTATTTCTTGAAATTTGGTCTTGGATTAAACCAAAATTAATTGTTGACTAGAACAGATATCAATTGACAAGAGTCCTAAACTTCTAAAACCTCTCCTTTTCTTGAAATGATTTCTAACACACATAGATGAGTACCTACCTCTTCACCACAGCTGGAAGACCCCTGACCCAAATGGAAACACTCTGCACTTTTTCTGGTGGTTTGTACCTTGAATAGAGAAACACAGGAGCTAGAGGTCTCAGGAACTGAGCTGAAAGGCTCATGTACTGGTGTTCCCAGAAGTTGGATCTTCAGCTTTTTCTTTAGGTCTGTAAGCATTCCTAATCATTCATTCCACTTTAGGATTAATTAGTCAAAATCTATTCCTTTCGTTTGTCACCTGAACAATAGTAAATAATATGAAACACAATGTAATGTCTGCTTTTAGAAAATATTTGAGGCAGCTTATAAGAAAACCATTGGTATAAAGTCAAAAGCTATTAACAGAAAGCAAAACACAAAAACCAATCTGAGAGTAAGCCAATAATTTCTCCAGATTGTTTCCTCTTTCTCCATGCAGGAATTTACACATGATCTCTCACCTTCTCTTTTCCATCCATACATGACAGTTCTAGATCAGTGGTGTTCAACGCTATTAATGCACTATAATAAATTTTAGAGTATTTTGTTAATCTTTATTCTTCCCTCCCCTGTCCAGGATATTCAGACTCGAGTCCAGTGAGGGGCCATTCATGTTTTTAAGATCTACACAAATGACTTTAACATGTAGCCAGGATGGAGAGTCACTTTAAAGTAGTGGTCAGAGTCCTGCATTCCAATGACACAATAAATTCTGTAGAACCTCTCTCTAGAAAAACGTACATATATCTTTTATTCTATTTTCAATATCAGATACACAGATGTCCTCAAGCCCATCTATGAATGCTTGGTTAGGCAACAGAGGTGGAGAAATAAAAAGATGTTAAAAATAAAACATGGCCCCTGCCCTGTTTTAACTCATTTTATCAAAAGGTCATGGACATGAGAACTAATAATTTTTCTTAGGCCTACCCAATATCTTTCAACTTTCTTCTAACTCTATTAACATTCACCTTTGTTCTGACTATACTATAGTCTTGCAGATCTTTCTTTCAAGATAAATAACAGTTTTCTAATCTTAGAACTGATTATAATTTAAATTGAATCCAACTTTTCATCTAAGGCATTGGATACAAATTACAGTTTGAGTCCTTTCCGTGCGTAATAATTTTTGTGTAATTATGCCTATGTGTACTCATTTACTAATCATTGGGTTAACACATGGATTGCCTACGAGTTTCCAAGAGCCTGCTTCACAAGGACGCTTAGGCACTGGGTTTGTGTGAACTCCTGGAAACTAGGGATTATGGGGAAACGCCTCATGCAATGTGTCTGAGAAACTTACTAAGCTAGGATAAGTCTTCTGATTCTCAGAGGAAGTTGCAACTCCAAGAACAAAAAAAGTGGTGGCAAGCTATGGAGACTTACCAGCCCTGAAACCTTGGGGGTCTTTGAATGGAAATAGCACAGAATGAGGAGTCAGAGCACCTGGATTCCAGGCCAGTTCAGTCTTCCCCAGCTGCAGATATCTGAATGAGCTTCATAAGCGTTCCACCTTCATTCCCTACCCATAAGGCGGTGACAAAGATCAAGTCCCTAATAGGCAATCATTAGCACTCAGTGATACCAAAAATGAATCAAAAAGTCGACTATCAATTATAAATTGCTATACAAATAATATTATTGCAGGCAGCCTGGGATGAAAGAATGAGGGTGGACTTGAAGTTAGTCAAACCTGGTTTCAAGCATAATATCTCTCATTTAATAACAATGTGATCCTGGGGAAGTCACCTAACCTCTATGGGTCGTATTTTCCTTTTCTGTAAAATGGGATTGATCATGTTACCTTATTGTTGTGAGGATTATGTATGAAATACTTAGTACCAAGTCTGCTCCATAGCAGGCACTCAAAACATATTACTATCTATTATAAATATTAATAATGAATATTACTAGTATTAGTTCTTTAGGAGCAAACATGAGTTTACACTAATCTAGTTATAGTCTCTTGTCCCACATCTCGGGGGACACACGCTGCATGGCACACATTTGTAAAACATGATCAGTTAGGTGAACGCTTGATCACTCTAACATTGGCCACAGGAAATGTAACACCCATCCTGGCCTCATTAATACAGAGATTAATTGATGTACTTCACTTAGGAGTGACTTTTGCTAGGCCTAACACAGTGAAAACAAAAGACAGAAAAGATGGAAAAGGATATTGGCCTAATAAAGTCTGTTTCCTTACAGAGAGGACCACTTGCAGACTAATTTTGAAAAGTGATTCTATTTTATATATATATATCACTTTAAACAAATCTTAGAGCTTAAGTGGTCATAAAAATTCCATTTCAAAAAATAATTGCCATTTTTTTTAACAGCTGCTTATAGTTTTAGAGAGCTGCTTATCCTCCCCTCCAATAGGACTTACAGCCTCATGTCAAAACATCTGGCAATTACCTTGACCACTGAGGTCAATCCCTCAGGCAATGAAACTTCTAATATTCCATTAGGAAATAAAAATCACTGTGAATTTTTGACACATGACCACTTGTACGGTAGGATTGCTCCTGATCCTGAATTTTTGTAACAAATATGAATCCATAATAGACATGTTGTAAGAAAAGCGGAGCTGTGATGAATCATTTAAGCAATTTCCTTTGGTGTTGCTAACCTTTCCAGACTGCTGAGGCAAAAACATTTACTGATCAGTAGCTACGTACCTAGACACAGTGAGTATCCTGGGCAAAAATGATGAAAAGATGTACGTGAGCCATGGCTTCAGGTTCTTAGTGTCTAAGTTTTTAATTCAAATACAACTAAATGAACTTCTTGAGGCCTGACTTCTAAGGATGAAGTCCTGAGGGACCATGTTAGGGGCTGCAAGACTGAATTCATTGGAGAGCGTCAAGGTTTACTTAATAGCTCATTTAGTGCCTCCTCTACCGAAAGCCTTACAACCATTTACCTTCTAAGAAAGAAATGGTTTCATTACCAAAACACTGAAGTTGACCTTAAAAGCAATGTCCATGTTTCAGAGACAGAATAGGAAGATGCCCACTTTGATGAAGACAGAAACACCTACATACTTCCAAACATTTTCCCTAGCAATCCATGGGGCCTGCCATGATCACTCTTGAGTTATTTCCTTCAAACTCAACTTTTTCTACAGGATCCCTGGCAAACAGAGTGCATCCTATTTACACTCAATATCCAACATGGGAGATTCATTTGCTTGTTATTTGGCCAAGAGTGGAACCTCAATGGAATTACCGGTTGGACAAGATGGAATCTTTAATGTTGGTTCAGAAGGGCAGGTTTAAATACTCAGTTTCAGAAGATCTTGAGGGCAAGGGACACTTGGGAACAAGCACTAATGACAAAGTGTGTCTTCCTTGTGGGTGTGCTGGATATATCATTGACACGAGATCATCCACAACTCTCCACCAGACACTGCTGCTCAATAGCAGAGCCCTTTTCGGCCGAGTCCACATGCAGCTCAAAATCTCTCCCCACCCAGCTCTCTAGGAGGCCACAGAGATCCACATGAGCGGTAAGAAGGGATGAACCGAGATGCCTTTCTAGAGCATCACCTTCAGGCAGAGCTTCGGGCTACCTTTCCACAAGGTAGGAGGGGAAGGAGTATCTCTTCTCTTTGAAAAACATTCTGGGAAGAAAATGAAATAAAAATTGGAGGTTGTTCCCATTTTTAAGGACTTTGGTAAATGATTTGTTTTTAGAAATTTCTTCCCAGGATTTATATCATTTTTCCTCCCACCTTACCTCTCCTGTGTCCATTTTGGAGAAAAGCACCTCGTTTATCTTTGGGAGACAGCAATGCAAAAACTGTTACTGAGCATATTTCCCCTTGAGGATCAAAATATTTGTGTTAAATGAAATGAGAAATCTGCTAAGTGGCGGCATGAATCCCCCAGGGAAGGATATTTTGTAATTTTGAAAAATTCCTACTGAAATTCTTCTCTTGCCAAGAAAAGAGGAATGATTTCTATTAAAATTACTTCATGTCTGAATTACTCTCTGCCCCTCGGGAACATATAACATTACAGCTTTTACACTCAGTAATTTAGACGGACAGGGGACACCTTATTTGGAAAGCACGCGGACTTAACACAAAACATTGGGTATTAAGTATTTTCACCACAAAAGTCTCCTTTTGAAAATCTGCTCTTGAACTGTTCAAATTAAAGCTCGTTTTTTAATTGATTTCTATGATTGCCTGCATAAGGCCTTTTAACTTTTTATGCTTACCCCACCAGTCACTGAAGCTGCACAGAAAATTATTTGATTGGCCTCCAAGAATTGTACCATTTATAGAAAAGAGGATAGAAGGCATTGCATTAATAAAGAAGTTAGATGCTGCGAGGCCAGTCAAATCAGTAAGTTTTATTAAAATGTATGTAGTATATACTTGTGTGTATGGTGAGGGCACTGGAAAGACCTAAGAAATGGAAAACCCATGGGTCAACTCTGATCAAGTATCATGGATCCACCGGGACTGTGTTGAGAAAGCATCTGAGGCCAAATTCAGATAAAGTCAAAAAAAAAAAAAAAATGCTGTGAAAGGTGAATAATTTGCCTTGATCCCAGGTAGCCAAACCAGTTGTCATGGCAAATTGTTCACCTTTCACATTTACAGGTTTTATCTGGGCAGAGTTCCTGACATTACTGTTGCATTAATGGACTTGGGTTAAACACAAGAAGCAGATGTAGGATGTCTGCAGTAGCAAAGCTTCAAGAGTATAAACACTCTCTAGAACAAGACCCATACTGTTCCTGATTTCCATAGTGGTTATGGGATCATTTTCTCTCTCTCTCTCACCCCCTCCCTTCCTCCCTCCCTCTCTCTCTCTGTCACACACAAACACACACACACACACACACACACACTCCTTGGCTATCAAAGGGAGATAATAACAACATCTATCTCACACATCACTGTGTGGTCCAAATGAACCTATGTACTTGAAAAGTGTGTTGCAGTATGCTGTTGCTAGTATACGCATACTGTACTAACACTATGCTAGTGCTATCATCATTAATAGTCATTGTAAATATCCTTTATTTTTATGTTAATGAAGATAAACAGTAGAACCCAAAACAGAGATCATCTAAATCACTTCTTCATGGTTTAGTAACTGATTTGTAATTAGCATAGACTCATCAATGTCTCTTTGCATCTAGTCTCTTTGCATATGTAGTTCAACAAGTTACAGCACAGATCAAAAAGAGCCCCAAAGATTCTGGGCCACATTTATAATTGGTGTGGTAGGTGAACTGGAAACTGACTTTTTTACTCTCCATCTATTCTCTTTCCAGTACACACTGCTTCTTCCTATTTATTTTTATAATAATATTTCTCCACATTATTGAATTTGAATAAATTGTCCAGGTTTGACTGAAGATGTTAACAAAATAATTTTTCATTCCCTGAGCAATCTCTATCTGAGAGAAGAGATTTCATTTAGGTAGGTGCTCCATTATAAAAAAAAAACCATAGCCTGAAACAGAAAATTGCCATGGATCACCAACATGTAGATTTATCCAATGTGTGAATAAATGTCACCTAAATGAATAAAGAAACTACATTATATAGTTGAAAAAAAAAATAAAAGAAGCACATGAAACTTGAACTTTCATATTCTCCGTCCTCTAATATTTGGATATAAAATTAGAAATAAGCATAAGAATAATTTAGAGGGGACTTGGGCTTATTACATAAAAATAATAGCTATCATTGAGTGTACACGTTTTGTTCCAGGCACGT
The DNA here is from genome assembly GCA_004026885.1 of Lyroderma lyra. Taxonomy (NCBI): domain Eukaryota; kingdom Metazoa; phylum Chordata; class Mammalia; order Chiroptera; family Megadermatidae; genus Lyroderma; species Lyroderma lyra. The sequence continues at coordinate 62,402 of PVJL010000003.1, read as the reverse complement.
TAAACATCCAGGATCCAGTGGAGGTAACGCTGGACCCTGTACGTCCATGTCTCACACAAGATGAACAGTAATTTGAACATTTCACCTAAAATGTCACCTAAAGTGTGCTTGAGTGTGATAGTGTTATGTTATACAATTACATGCTTATTATTTTGTAATAAAAGATTACCAGCTCATAAGAAAAGGGTCATTTTTTTTTGTGCTGGACCCTATATTACAGATTATTACTATAGCGATCCCTGGCATATTAACATTATCATTTTACAGATGTGAAAACTGAGGCTCAAAGACACTAAGCAATTTTTTTTAATTTACCAAATAGCAGTTACATAAAGACAGAGCCAAGCTATACCAACAAAGCCCATGCTCTCTTCGCACTGTGATATTAGCATATTAGTATTGGAGAGTCCTTCATAATCATTTTTCTCCTACTAAATTATTTCACATAGTGGTAAAAGTCCTCCAGATAAAAATTTTAAAGTATTAGCCCAATGTCATGCCATTTGATACAGGCAAAGTCAGAGCTGGGATCCAGCATCCTGACTTCTCCCACTTCTTTGGCTGGGCTTCAGCATGACCCTACAACTGATCAGGTGGCCTAACAGTTTTGTGGGCTTCCAGAGTAAACCTCTTCTAAAATGGCTTGCAACTATGGTGAAGTGGCAATTAAATAAATTCACAAGTTGAGCCAATGAAGGTCGCGGAATTGGTGCTGACTGTTGGAGAAGAAGGTATGAAATATAGTGGTTTCTGAGGATAAGAGCTTGTAGGAGTGGGGCATCTGAAGGTGACATGGCTAAGTTCCTGAAATGATCTGTTTCTAAGCAGGAAACATTGTAGGTTTTGAAGAAAAGAGACAAAAATTAGCTGAAATAGAACAGTGTGTCTGTGGCCTTGCCTGTGTCCTTGTGCAAGTTACTGTCCCCTTTGTTCATCTTTCAAACAGTGGTTCTAACATCAATCTGATTTGTATATCACACCCAGCACAAAGACAATCGAGCAGTCTACCCAAGAAGTGTGCAATAGAAATTATTTAAATTAATGATCCGGGCAGCGTGCAGGTGAGGTGTCTGCTTCAGTTTGAGCCAAGTTCTTTCAAGTTGTACTTTTTTTTAAAGAGTTCTACCTCACTTCGTTGAATTGGATTATTTAAATGAAATACACTTAATAAGATCCCTTGGGCATCACTTGATACTTCTTTACTATTCTTTTTACCTTTTTTGTATTAAGTTTAACACCTGAGTAATACTAAGTGCCATGGTTACCATAAATTATAGGAGACTAAATAAATATTTGAGAGAGCAGGAGAGATTTGATTAAATTGCTGAAAATGAAAAGCTGAGTACTATTTCCCACACCAAACAGACTTTCTTGCTTGAGTGTGCACTGCCAACAGTGGATTTAGTTTTCCTAGCCCCAGACGTTTTCTAAATGGGTGAACTGCCAGCATGACCACTTCCGTTTTTCTTTCTTGTTTAAGCCTCAACCTGTTTTTCATTCTTTGACTTAAATCCAAGCTGGTAAGTTACGGCCAAGAATTGAAGGCTTGATAATAAAGGGTTGTCATAGAAAAACTCTATTGCAAAATCTACCTGGAATGGGAAGGAATACTTACATTACAAATGTGGGTTTTAGGCGCATGAGACTTAACGATATATCAAAAGGAGAACCCTTCCTGATAAGCGGGCATGAATGGAGGAACTCAGCTAAGATGAATTAATAATAATTGTAACAATGTTGGGGAATCTGCAACAAGCAAAAAAGATTACTGGGTGTGTCCAGTGGAAAACTGAACAGTGTTTAGAGGAGTTAATTTCAAAATTCCTGGTCTATAAACAGTTGGATCTTTGAATTCTCCCTTTGAAATGGTTGTACTCATTTAATAATTAAACAAAATCTTTGACATATACTCATTTTATATCTCTGTGACAGTCATGATTTTAACTTTTTAAAATATGCTTTCCCACTTTTAATAGCTAGCATTTGGTGAGTGCTCACTGTACTAAGTTCTGCATACGTATTTTCTCATTTAAGTCACACAACTGTATATTTTATCCTATTTACCCTTTAAAAAGATGAACTGAGTGAGGTATAGAGAGGTAACTTGCCCATCTAAGAAAAAAGATTGAAATTCAGAGATGTGTACTCTGCCACCCAGAAAATGTACACATTTCTGGTTAGCCTCTGACTAGAGGAGTTCGTTATGCAGAATTTCTTGATTCATTTCCTGCTTGAGAACGTATTCTCCCAAGATGCATCCTGGTCCACATCCTGTCTGCAGTCTCATCAAATTACACCTTTCTCTGATGGCTGCCCTTAATAACAAAGATATCTTCTCATTCAATCCTGACCTAAGGCTTCCTCCAAGGAAGCTGAGAGCTGAGGAATTACAAGGAGAAGTAGAGCCCTGCACTTAGAAAACAGAACGAAGAGGGTAGGAATTGCAAAATGCACATTGCTGAAGTCTTTGCTGAAACACAGTAGCATGATGGGCCAAGCAATAAGAGGGCATGTGCAGGAATTTGATGTCTAGGGACCTTCACTGAATTTACAACCACACTGTTCAAGCATTCCACAGAAAGGCACCCCTGTGTCCCGTCACCCCTGACTTCCATTCTCTTTGGAACTCAGCTGTCTGCTTTTAGGTTCAGGTTCTGTAGTGGCCTATGTATAATCTCTTAATGGTCTGAGTGGAAAAGTCCTACTAAGACTGATGGAGCATGGCATCTGAGTAACTCTGTTCACCACCCTGGGCTCCAATTTCCTTAGCCAGAAAAAAAGTGGAGTGGAAATCCCTTTCAGCTTTAAAATGGAATGATTACTATAATTAGTATTCATCAATCAGTGAAACATAATTCCAAATGTGTAATGACATATAAACCTTTCCTAGGAACCCTAAAATATTTATTTACTCCTTTACTTATTTCACGTATTTAAAACATTTCATTCCAAAGGCAGTCGAGCTGACTTACTGGATTGTCCACGGTAACCCACATGTAATTGCCTTCACAAAAGAGTCAGCAGAAAGTTAGCGGACTGACTGGAGGAGGAAGGGGTGTTGTGTGTGAGTAAAGAGACTCACTTTGCCATTTAAGCATAATTAATGTTCTCATGGCATCCAAAAGGAGAAATGCTCCCTTGCCCACGTGAATGGACAGGAATTAGAAACTAGAATGACCCAAGAACATTTACCGCCCAGCTCTGTTCACTACTGCACACCTGCACCATTCATTTCCATTACAGAGTAAGGCACATGACAGCAACAGATGTCCACACACAGCCACCATGTACATACCACCCCCAAAGGAACCGCCCATTTTCTCTAAAACCCAACTCAAAATTCCCAAGACCAGAGTTGGCCAAGTGTGGCTCAGGCCTGTCTCTTGATCCGTCGATGGTGGCCACAACCTGGGAACGGTGCTCTAACACATGTGCTCTCCTCTCCTCCAATCAACTGTAACCTGTGGGCAGAGCCAAGCGGTGCAAAATGGCCAATAGGGGCCACGCACTCACTTTTGACTGAGGTGAGAGAAAAAAATAACTACCAGAAAACAAAGGAATGGGATAGCATCTGAAAAGATGTCCTCCGTAAGCCCCATAAAAATAATCATTATTAAGTCATACATCTTTCTCTGCTTCTCTCAGGAGTATGCGGTCCCCATAATAGTCTCTGCACGTTCCCAAAAAGTTCTTCACCCACTTCTCAGCACCTTTTTTTTTTTTGGCTTCTTGGATTTACTTTATTCCATAAAAGCACATTGAAATATCAATGTATACCCCTGTTTTGCAACTGTTCTCTCTGCACATTTAGGCTAAGAATTAGAGCATTCCTTTTGTCTGAAAGGCAATTGAAATACAACTTTGGAAACATGAGATAGCAATAATGAATAATGTTGTATTTGTCAGTGAGGTCACTAAATGGGCAATAGATCTTAGAAAGCAACAGTCTCTCCTCTGTAAACAGATCACTACTGAGGTTACTTAAATGGCCATAACAGATCCCATATACCACTAGGTGCCAAAGTAGGTTTTTCTAGCTTGCTGTGTTTCTATTCTTTTATCAGAAATGAACACTTTGTGGTAATTGGAAGATGTCCTTTGACATACTGATGAAAAATGAGTTTAAAAGCACTTGGAAATCAGCCAACAAAAGAGAAAGTATTACAGATTTTGTAAAAGTAGCAATGTAAAGGTCTTAGAGACAGAATGAAAGACGATGCACTATCAAATGTTTAACTATAAATTGGAAGATAACAATGACTACTTAAATGCAGAAGCACTGACCAACTCCAGTTTCACTACAACATTTATTTTCCTTCACTGCACATATCTGTCTCCTCTACTCCCCACTAAAAATAGCTTCCAGGAGGACAGGAATACTATCAGGTCGTTCATTATATTGTTGTCAGCATCTGGATTAGTGGGTGGTAACAGGTGACACTCAAATCTTTTTTTTATTTTACTGTGTTTGTCTTATTCTTTAATTGAAGTATAATATACTTAGGGAGAAGCATATATATCACAGATATACAACTCACCAAATTGTCACAATCTGAGTACATCTATGCAACCAGAACCTAGAGCAAGAAACAAACATCAGCAGAACCTCAGAATTACTTTGTACCATTTCTCATTTACTACCAGCCACAAGAGTAACCAAAATCCCCAATTTTAACAGCATAATTTAGTTTTGCTTATTTTTAGACTTTAAATAAATGGAATAACATGATATAAACTGCTTTGCATACGACTTCTCATTCAACACTACAGTGGTGAAATTCGTCAATACTACGGGTAGCAGTGGTTCATTCACTTTGCATGAATCCATCAATTTATTTCCAATTCAACTACTGGTGAGCATTTAGGTACTTTCCAGTTTGGGGCCAATACAAATAGTGTTCTCATGAACATTCTAATGCATAACTTTTGGTATATACATTAATATTGGATACATACTTAGGAGTGGAATTGCTGTGTTATAGAATATGCATATGTTTAGATTTAAACATAAATATCTGTTAGATAAATTGATAACTTTAGCTTTAAAAGAATCTACATTTTAATTAAATTTGGGTGAAATTAATATAATTCAACACCATGACTTCCACATGAGGAAACTAAAAGCCAAGTTCATTCAAGAGACGCAATAGAAGGGAAAGCATGTTGCCACCAACTAGCTGAGTAGCGCTAAGAATCCTCTGGCCTCAATTTTTCACATACGATAATACGATTTAATACGATAATCTCAAAATTCTTCCCACATTCCAGTTCTAAAATTGTGTAACTCACTTTGGGTATAACTGTCAGAAGCATGATGATAAGTCATACTTCCAAACTCATATCCAGTATTTTTAATTTCAGCCTTTATTTGAAATTATTGATGTAAATATATATTATCAACATTAATATTAATAATTAACATTAGCTAATATTTATCAAATGTTCTTTCCACATGTTTTTCATGTACTACTTTATAAATGGGATGGGTAGAGCAACTCCTCACCACAACTCCTAAAGAGTTACTCTACCCATCCCATTTATAAAGAAAGACTATGAAACACAGAATGGCTAACTGCCCAGTCTAAGGTCATGGAGACTAAGGTCACATTAATAGGTGATAAACCTAGGTTCCTTTGGGCATGACACACATGTGGCCATTTTTCAACTGAAAGAGTATCTAATATCAAATCCTTTTGCTATAACGTACAGCTATTTTTAGTCATTTGTTCCAAGGGAAACTAGTTTCTCCTTTGATTCCTATGTGGTTTCTGACATTCCTAGTCTGAAATAAGCCACATTAGCAGTGTTCTCTGTGGGGATGCTCTCAACCAGGCTTACTTAGCACTCTGAGAATGGAATTCTTCACAGAAATCGCCTAAGATCATCTGGGGCTGGTCTCTATCTTCAACAACACCTGGATGGATTTCTCAACTCAAGGTTTTATGAAGGCAATAAAATTAATAAATCATGGATGTCTCAACTCCTATAGGAAATATCGCTAAAGGGAATAGTAAAAAATATGCATCATTATCTACTATGAAATATAAATATTATGATTGGGTATCTGACTAAATCTAAATTCTGCTTGATAAGAAGCTGATGGAAACCTTTAGTCATGTGGTTGGTGAAGTATCTCTGCCCTGTTACAATTCAGATTTTTGCTTCCATAATTTTTGGCCCTTATTTTTCTACGTTTTGTCAAGATTTTCATAGGCTCTAAATTTCCATTTTCCTACAGACTAGATTCTTGGTTACTCAGTAAAGAGAATTTTCAGATCTTCTCTGAAATCACTCTAGCTGCTGACTTTTAATGAGGCTCATCAGCTGATTTTTAAAGAGGCTTTGCTTTCAGTCAAAATACTTCTGCAGAAATATATCTATGGTGTATCTTGTTATAGAAAACAATTAAGTCTTGAATAGGATTAAAAAAATCAACAAGGACATTTTCCAAGACACTTCACTAGGCGTCCTGGAGAATGTCATTACACCCAGGGCTTGAAGGGGAAAAGGGAGAAAATAATGTTACTGAGCCCCATAAGAGCTAAAAACACAGAGTAGGAGCCTTCCCCCAAGTCCTGATGTCTTAGAGAAGCACCTTCACTGTTATAAGTATGGTAAGAGACAAGAAGGATACCAACAGAATAAATATCCCAACTTTCCTCTTCTCTTTCCTTTTGAACTCTGCCTGGTACTTCTGTTTAGCCAAACCCATCTGAAACCCACAGATCATACAAGCCCAGCTAAGGTCATCTTTAAAGGTTCCATATCACAGAACAGGGCTCAGAAGTGCTGAAATTAGAAGGGGCTAAATAAGGAACAACCAGCACCCAGCAGCTCCAGATTTTGTGAAGTCTAAGGTTTCTACAACTTTAGAGACTCACTTAAAAAAAAAAATAACAATATTAAAAATATAAAATTAGGTATGGAGGTCCATATTTGTTTAAGAAAAAAATCTCGAGGAGGTGGGGGAGGGGTGGGAGAGGAGGGAGGAGGAACTAAATATAAGGTGATGAAAAGAGAAGTCACATTAGGTGGTGAACTTATTATACATCAAGTTGACAATGCACTGTGGAATTGTATGCCTGAAACCTATGTAATCCTTGCTAACAGATGTCACCCCAATAAGTCTAACAATAAAAATGAATTTAAAAAAAGAAAAAAATCACAACAAAAATATTTTAAATAGCTAACAAATAGTCAGCTATCACATTAATATAACCAAAAATTCTTAATTAATTGCCTAAGATACCTTTATAATACTAACTTTCTATACAGTTTGGGCTGCAATTTTTTTATCTCATAAGAACAACTTGCTAATATCAATTTCTGTAATTATAATGAAAAAATAATTTAATAGCTTTATAATGATAAATCATAATTTTTATTATGAATAGCATAAAATATGCAACTTCACAAAAATATGTTTTTGATGTTCGTAGTCCTGTTGTAAGTTTGGGCCCTACAAACATGGATATTTTGACAAGTTCTATTTTGCATGATTACCATAAATTTTTTAAATGTATGCTGCTTTTCAATCTGTATAAACTGCATCATCAAATACATTCCTAATAGCAAAGCACTTCCAATTTGACTAGGTTTTATGAGAACTGAATTCTCCATTAACAATTAAACATGCCTGAGGATTAGAAGAATTTTCCAGGAATAAGCTTCAGGTTGCATCTACTGCAAGCTTAGTTTTGCTGCAGTATCCATATTTCTGCTTCTAAGATCCACAGAAGTAATTCATACACTGATGGCTAGAAAGAGCTTAACTACTCAAAAGTGGTTGAAAAATTACAGAAGTATATCTCACTAAATCCACACTAAATATCATGAACTCAATTTTCCGTACATTGGATCTTATAAAAGCCTGAAGCACAGTTAAAGGAAACACAGGTCAATGAGGTCTCTAGACTTGCCTTTGAATCAAAAGTTTAATATACTTGTGATGTATTTTATTTTAAAAAATTACTATTGACCTCTGTTCACTCAAAAGATCTGGAAGCAAGAATCAACTCAGTGGCAAGTGGCATCCCTAATGTGCAGATTGTGGTTTCTAAATACCATTTTCAGGAAAAAGAACCTGATATCCTCAGAGAGATGGCTGATTCTGAGTCTGGTACAATAAATTTGCAATATAAACTTGGAACATCCTGTCATACCAGAAAGCAAAGAAGCTATCTATGTTCACTGGGGTTATGTCAAGAGATAATAGGAGGCAAGTTAAAGGGAGTGCTACTGTAAAATAATGTGTGCATCAAAAAGTAGAATAACTATAATAGATTAAAACACATCAAATATATATTTTTAATATATGAGATCATAATGATATATTTTTTTAAAATATCATTGGTTCCACCTGAAGGCTGTTAGAACATCAACATCTCATTTTAAATTGGATAAATATAAGGGGGAAAACAAAGGCTTTCCTGTATTAACTGTGTTCCAGGGTGATCAAATAATTGACAAGGAAGAATTCTTCTTCATAACTACAGTCATTCCTTCTGTAGTTACTAAGTGAAATTCTTCTATAAAGAACTAGAATATCTATATTTTGTAACCCTTTATAAAATTATAGCTCTAAGTATTGAACAAACTGAAAAAGAGTCTGGAGGCTTTGGCTAAATATAAATTATAAAAATTTATTCAAGGGTTTTAGGGTTTGCAAATCTGTAACTCAACTAGGTAATACCCAGAGCATTCTGAAGAAAAAAGCTAAGAGTTCTTACAGTAAAAAGTAAATTCTTGAAAAGAATCAGTCCTTTATTCTTAGCCTCTGGATTGATCTGAGGATGGTAATCTTACTGATGACCAGTGGTCTGGATAATGGATGTCAGATGGTCTGGATACATGAACATTCTCTCCTCAGTCCTCAGAGGGTAATCAGAAGGTTACCTAGAGGTTTAATTAGTATGTCCAGGCACTGACATAAGACTGGGAAGTACAAAAGTTTAATTCCCCAAGGTAGTTAAAACAAAAATGGAATCACTTCCTCATGCCTCAACCTACTTGATTTTAGTAATTTAGCTAGACTATAATGATTCCATTTTATTTTTTCACTCTATTTCTCATAGGCAATGGTCATCAAGGGTTGCTGAAATGATATGGGGAATTAGGCATGGATCAGGCTCACTACATCTGAACCCTGAGGTCAATCTTAACATTGCAAAAAATAATAATAATAAAACACAATAAAGAGTGTGTCATGTATTATATGCCTCTTATGTGATATATTACTGAGTACACGGCATTACCTATAAAATGTTCTTGCCAAAAATTGAACTTGAATGTGATCGAGCATCCAGACACAACTACTAGTTTATGGGAAAAATACAGAGGAGAGGTGAACATGTCAAATGACACCACAGAAATACAATAGGTCAACCCCAGAGTATGAGATAATTCTACGATATGAGACACGAGATACAATTTCTTCAACCAATACGTGGTATTTTTTAAAAAGGGAGGAAATTGTTACAAATTAAAAGTTTTATGAAACACCAAATGCAAAATATGGACTTTATTTGAATCCAGATTGAAATTAACCAATTTTCTTTAAATGTTATGTGACTATAAGGGAAAACTGAAAACTGAGAGCATATTAGATAATATTAAAGAAGTAGTGTTAAAATTTTTGGCTCTAACAATTGTTAATAAAGTAGTGTTCTTGTCTCTTAGAGACAGAAACTGAAATATTTAGGGATGAAGTGATATCGCATCTAGTATTTACTTCAAAATAATCCAATCGATACGGGTAAGGCATGGCAGAGACTGTACAGATGAAAAAGGACTGATCCTTTACTGATAATAGTTGACTCTGAGTGATGGGCATATGGAGGTTTGTTATACTAGTCTCTCTAATTTGTGTATGTTCAAAACTTCCATAAGAACATTTTTTTTTTCAAAAACAGCAGCTTAAAAAAATAAACCTTCTAAAAGGTTCACTAAATTTGTAGGGAGGGGGAAAGCCACTTTCTTATGTCATCAAGAAGAAAGTGTACTTAGGCCTTCAAATCTTCAAACACGGAAATGACCTAATACAAATTCCCACTTCTCTTTCCTAAATGTTGCCTGTTCTGTCAATTATTCAAGACCAGCTCATTTATTCATCACAGAGCACACAGCTAGCTCACCACTGATATCTGACAAAGATGAAAACTTTGAGTTTGGGTAGCCTGACTCAGTTATGTGTAGCAGGACAAAAACCTTCCTGAACCTTAAAGTTTGGTGGTCACCACTTGAAACAGAATTTGAATTAATTGGCTCTCCACTATTATTTGAAGGCTCTCGCTAAAAAAAATATATATATATATATATATATTTTTTTTTTTTCTTTAAAGCAAGTAAGCCTCAACAAGCAACTGTTAAAAGGTATTTATGGTGACAGATCTCGGAATACTGATGAGCTCAAAGTCTCTGCTGCTCTCCTAACTTCTCCTTGAAATAGCTATAATAAAACACTAGAACTCTATACAGGATTCGCTTCCTTCCTCTGCCCGCAACAGCCGCGTGGAGTCCTTGCTTTATGGAAACCTAATGCTCAAAGTTTCTACCCTTCCATGCTGATAAAGTATGGAATTAATTAGCATTACAGAACTTCCAAATTCATACATAGGAAATTTTTGTTTGAATAGATCATGTGTTAAACAGTGACACCTATTGGTGAAGTGTAATATTGTAAACTAGGACAACTGAATATTGTAATATAGTCAAACCTCTCTAACTCAGACACAGTGGGAAAAAAGCCAAACTGATTTGGGGGAAATCCATGGCAGGAAAAAAATTGCCTTAATATGTTTTTATCACCTTCAAATAGTCTAGGTAATTCAACCTAGACTAAAGGTGGTCTTCTAGACCCTTACAGAATGTATAAGTGATTAGTAAAACAAATATTCAGCCTACCCTATAGAGATAGTGCTGTCATTGCAATTAATTATTTTAACTGAGGTTTCTAAAAGTTCTTAAAGTGACTTTGTTCCTTTAAATGAACAAACATTTCACAACCTGATCTTAATTTTGTAACTGAATTTTTTCTAAGTGACACTTATCTGAAAATCCACAAATTCAAACTATGGAATCCAAATGAATAACATAAAATTTTGAGACTCAAAGTAACCAAAAATTAGGGGATTAAATTTGAGCATTCTAAGTATGTGAAGAGGGGAGTTCTAAGTATAAAATAAACACTTCTTGCCACAATCAATTGTAGACAGGAAAAACGTCATTAAGGGATCAGGTTATAGGAACAAAGATAAGGGAAATATGAAATGTAAAATCCCAACCATTCTCTATTACGTTCAACATGCCACAGGTCTACCCATCGCCTTGACCCCTTCCTCACTTAGTTCATTAGAATTATTTATATTAACTTATAAGTTACATAACTTAGAATCACTTACAAATATATATAATAGTGTAAATATATTTATATGGTATAAATAGTATATAATTATATAATATATATTTAAGTGTATATCTTATAAATGTACTTGAATGTTTATATATTTATATCATAAAATTAATTTGTAAAAGAATTTCAATAATGAAACCAATGGGAAAATTAGATCCATGGTCTGTACTTATCAACTTCACTTGAGGGAAGACACCAATATATTGTATAGTAAATGAAACAGAAGTACCCTTGAACCCAACCTTCGTTCAGAAATAAAATAATTTTCCCTCTCAGTTCTCTCATTCATCCCCTCCTTAACCACTTGATGGCATGATAATGGGCGGTGTGAGGTTTTCTCAGGCTCAATTCTGAACTCAGCTTCCCCTGCATCTCTCCCTCAATTACCTGTCCCCTTTGTCATCCCCCTCTCCTCTCAGTGGCAGACACTGGGAAAGCCAACCTTGACTGCAGTATAGCACAAAGGAACACTAACATTTGATTTTCCTCTGCGACTTCCTCCCGCCCTCTCCTTCTCCTTTTAATCAATGCCTGGGGAGTGCTTTGAGGAATCTATTCTCAGGCCCAAAAGTCACTGTGTGTCCAAGACACGGGATCATGCAAAGAGTTGAAGGTACAGTGGGGACTGCACTAGCTTTCATGTCTCTGCTGGGCACATGGGAAACATGTACACATATTAATCACAGTAGATGTGGTAACCACACCAATTTTGTGACAAGAAATTCCAAGCCTCAAAAAACCTAGACTGGAAGGATTGGGCCTATGGGGAAAAATAAGAGAAAGAAAGAAACAAGGTCTCTGACTGATGAATGCTCTGCTAATCCTTCCAAAGGAAGGAAAGACTGTTAATAACAGGCCAGGATGGCAACCTTGCAGTTAATTTTTGTTTTCTATTACTATCATCAAAGCACATTTAATGTGTTCCTGCATGGGTCAGGACAGTGCTTGCCAAAGTTAAAATGAAGAAAGGTTGGCCATCTGTGACAGTTAAAGAAACATGGAAAGAGTTGGAGAACAAAGGAGCAACTTCTAGAATAAAGCAACATTTTTTCAACTAATAATTATTTTTTGGTTTGTCCTTGTTTAACATAGAACTGTGGGATAGAAGAGTTCAGAATCTTTAAATAAACAAAGCATTACAGTCATGCTGGGTAATTCAAGTCATTCACTCAAGGACCTGACCCAGAGAGAGTTCATTAGAATCATTGGGGATGAGCAGGTTTCATTGTCCACAGAAACCAAGTGAAGCTGGAGAGGAAGCAGTTTTTGAAAAAGTTAAGTCAAGGCTGATGGTTCATGAAGACAAATTAGTTGAGCCTGAGAGAGCTCGGTGAGCTAATGCAGATCCTGTGGAGTAGAATCTTAACAAGTATATTCAATGTTTTATTTAAACACCAGGACGCTGGTTACCAAAAGCTGAGAAGGCAATCAGCTGGAAAGGCCCAAGCTATAATCTTCCGTAGACGAACGTAGGACTAAATCTGTGGTTCTCCTAGTGTAGTGGTAGGACCAGCAGCATCAGCACCACCTGGGAAATACTAGAAACGCAAAATATTGGGCTGCTGTATCAGACACTGTAGGACAGGGCCCTGTAACCTGAATTTTTTAAGTCCTCTAAATGACTTGTATGCACACTGAAATTTGAGGATTACTCTCTAGTATTGGTGTTAAAGCCTATGCCAGTGGAACACAAGATGTTCTTCTTGGCCCTTAAGTGCACTGTAATTTAGGCTTTTGGGTGATAATGATCCTTCCTCTTTTGTATAAAACTCAAGATCGTCTCCATTGATGGGACTGAAGATAAGCAGGTGGAATCAAGCAGAAAGTGGCTACACCCTTGGAAGGCTACAGGGCTCATCAGATACAACCGTATAGGTAGAAGAGACAGTAATCATCATAGCAACACTATAATAATGAGAAACAATCAATACCACCAATTATATACTAAACCTTTATAATGTACTGATATATATCTAGCATACGCTACCTTGGAAAGTAGGAATTATTGTATCCCTTTTAAAGATGCAAAAAACCAAGTCTCAACAGGGTCACCTGATTTGCCTAAAGACACTGAACTAGGAAGTAATAGGTCAAGCACTTAAATGTGAGTCTGCGTAGCTTCAAGCCACAGAGTCCACTATAATACTTATTGCTACAGAGAGGCAGGCATGGTTACTGTAGAACATTCTGCTCCCTGGGCTAGGCCCCGAGTCTTCTAAGCAAAATGGCAGCCTGTTGGTTTCCCTCTGCCCCCGCTGCCTTTCTTTCAGCTTGCTTTCCGCGTTTGCTTTGGGGCTTCTCTTCTCCTCACTGACCAATGCGTGTGATAATGCAGTCTGCATTTTCTGTTGCCACGCAGAAGGTGGCAGACAGTGACGGAAGGAGGCGGGAGAGGGGAGAGGGAGAGCGCAGGCCTTCAGGATGAAATGCAATGTGTAAATGGAAACTGTCATCATCATCCCCTGAATAACTGGAGAAGATACACATTGGCTCTAGCAGAACTGGAAGGAAGAATTGGACTGCGAACAAAAGCATTATTAATTTACGGAACTGCTTGAATTTGCCTCTGGCAGTTTCCTTTGTAAACACAGTTAACACCCTGGAATACTTGAATTGTATCTAAATGCATAGCTTAAATACGTAAAAACAGAAACCCAGGCATTACTTGTAGGCATTTGGAGAACTATTTGCTTCTAAAATCTTCCAGAACAAAATAAAACTAGCATATGAGATTTCCAAATTATGACAGTAATATTTCCTGTGAAATTCTTTCCTAGATTATAGGATCATTGACTCCCTCCCACCCAAGACTAGATATAATTTACAAGTGACAAACTGTAACTCTAACACCGCTGGTGCAGAACGCACTTGTATTTGTATTTCTCTGTAACATGAACATGGTTCCTGAGGGTAAAAGACTGCAGCAAGGAATATCTTTAGACAGCAGGGTTATTTAAGTGGCCAAGTCACAGCTGAGTAACTTTGTAAATGAGCCTGGAAGAGTCAACTCTGAGGAAGAGAATAATTACATCTTTATGATTTCATTCCAAGGTGGAGAGCCCCTCATTTAGGCACCATGGCGGGAAACATTCGGAGAAGTTAGAATCAAATAAGTTACATTTCCCAGAAGGAAAATATATCAATGATTTTGGACAAGGTGATTCTAAGTAAAAAGCCATCCCATCCACACCAGGTTCACAGGTTTTCCCAAATAATCCAGAAAGTAAACATGGACTTGTCACAGCAATTTGAAGCATAAAAAGCATTTGGGAGAAACCCAGACTGAGTTTGATGAGCACCCATACCCCGATACTCCCCATTTAGAAGAGAATGAAGGAGAGGTGATAGTTGCTGTCAATTGTAAACCAACCAGCCTGTGGGGCAAACTAGTGGTTAGCTACAATCTCCATGTGCCATGAGAGTCAAAGCTTGAATCCTTTGCCAAAGTACAGGATAACAATAAGGACAGCCATCAATAGAGACAGTCTTATAAAGGCTGTCTGGAAAGTATCCAGCCTCATACACCTCTCTCTCCCTCTCTCTCTCTCTCTCTCTCTCTCTCTCTCTCTCTCTCTATATATATATATATATATATATATATATACACACACACACACACATATATATATATATAATGTTTGTGTGTGTATAGTGTATATATATAAAAGCATACATAGTGTATATATAGTACATATATAATCATACTATATATAGCATAATATATACTATGATTTAATCCTTTCAGCATCCTTTTTAAGTAATTTGATAATATTATACCCATTTTACAAATGAGGAAACTGAAGCAAAGAGGTGATATAATTTGCCTAAGTTAACACAGCTAGAAAGCAACAGAAGCAGGATTCAAACTCATCTGGCTCCAAGGTCCATGTTCCAAACCACTTAACTTGTCATCACTACCATGGAAAAGACAGGGCTTTCAAGTTTGGCACCTACTAAACTGTATTTCAGCATAATCACTTGGAGGTCAAATGTGACCCTTAGTAAGTGACTTAACTTTATTCCTTACCTGTAAAATGGATAATTCTGAACTAGCAGACTATCATGAAGAAGTTACTTAGCACTTAGCAGACACTCAATAAACAGTTTCTTAAAGTATCTCTTAACTCACTGACCACTTCTGGCTATGATCAGCACTGGAATGGCATTTATCAACTCCAAACTCCTTCTCTAGCTGAAGATTCTGAGAGGCAGAGCAGAGTGGGAAAGAATCATAAGCATATACACACACAAATATACACAACAGACTGGATTTTTGTGGAACTCAAAAGACAGAGAACACTTGTCTTCTGCGTTCAATGCTATCACATTTATCAGGTATACATCACAGTTGGCCAATATCCAAACTTAATTCTGAAACCAATTTTTTTGCGGGGAGTACCAAAAATGTACATTTTGAGTGCCAGTTATATTTTAAACACATATCATTTTATATGCATAAATATATAAAAATGGAAAGGTGTGTGTGTGTGTGTCTGTGTGTGTTTCCCCCAGGATGATTCTGTAACAAACTGACATCACTGTTGTAGGCCATTTTGAACCTTTCTATTGATTGGGCTGGAATGATCCAAAACCATCATGAAACGATTGCACTTAGGTTGTATTTCTCTAGGATTATTAAGATGAAAATTTTCCCACTTTTCCCAACAATTTAGCAATTTTTCAAAGATGGCTAATAACCCTGCTTTTCTGCCCATCCTCCTGCCACATGCCTTACTGTCACACAACTATTAATAGCAAAGGGCATGAGACTATGAATGAGTTTTTTTCTGTCTTTCAAAGCAGGAACCATAAAGTAGTACTGTGCTTTCTCATCCATATTATATGGCTTCTTTTCTCTGTGTTCCTGGGGAAGTGAAACTATTTCAAGAGTAGAAAAGATCGGTTAATTATTTTCAGTTGCCTTCTTACCTTGTTCTACTAGACTCTAATCTCAGTGAATTTATTTAAAAATAACTCTGTGCTTATTGGGGTATTATTGAGGAAATTGTCTTTGTGGTATATTCTAACACATACTTTTGAGTTCTGAAAAACACGAGTTTCCCTACCATAATGCCCTGCCACCCTAGTTTTATTCAGTATCTCCTGGTAAAATGCCCATTGAGAAAAATAAAGTAAAATGATTTTCCATTTGTTAAGCTATTTTGATGGACAGAAACAGAGATTCATTCAAGTTACTTCAAAAAATAGGGAGGTTGACTGTTAACTAGATTATTGTGATCGTTTCACAATACATCTAACTATCAAATCATTACATTGTACAACCAAAATTAACAATGTTATGTCAATTATACCTCAATTTAAAAAAAAACTCAACCCTTGATGTTTGGATTACATAGAAAAGGAAAGTAGAAACAGGAAGTCATTATGAAGGCTACAGGAGTATATTTAATTCAATTTTCCCTCCAGGGTACGAAAGAGTCATTTCCTATTTTCTCTGGCCACCTCAAAATGACTTTTCCTCCTGGAAAAAGTATGAATGATCCCTCTTCTGTCTGAGAAGGTCCTCACCTTGGGCTGCAGTGATGGAGGCAAGGGACACAGGTCTAGCCAGCCAGATGACCTGACCCATTCTGGCGTTCACCAGGGATAAGACTCACAGCCAAACCTAGGACGACTGGTAGGTGTCCCATCTAAGATGCCTGGGCAGATGGTGGTGTCACTGCATGAACAAAGGGAACACAGAAAAAGCAGATCTGGAGAGGAGGATGAGGTCATATGGGCACCTGTTGACTTGAGGTACCTATGAAACATTCAGGTGCAGATATAGGTTTGAATCTCACAAGAGAGGGTTGAGCTGCAGAGAGAGAGAGAAGTCAAGTGGCCTGCTCCAGGCTACACAGCTTGGTGGTGATGGTGATGATGCTGAGACCTGAACAGAATGAGGTCAGTATTACTTCTGCCATCTTAAGCTGCCACAGTGCCTGCATCAGGACAGCAAGTGAAGCTGTGAGGTGCAAATTTGCATTTCTGGCCCTAACCTCTCTGCTTCCTGTTCCCTTGCCTCAGCTTGCAGACCTTCTCTGTCTCCCAGTTGCTCCTTCTCCTTTATCTTAGTTAAAACTGTAGTCAGGAAAGGATCCATTAATATTGCCTTCTCCAGGGGGACTAATTCTTAAGCAACAAATCACCATGCGTGATGATGAAGATGATGATTGTAATGATAAGAGGAATAGGATTATTGATAGATATTATTTTGTGTTTGTCCATGCTGGGGTTTTCTCTGGATCTTTCTAAGTCTACCTTAGGCTATTCCCTCTACCCCATTAGATATTTGCACTGAAAGACCCAACCTTGCACACAACTTCCATTCCTGAGTCTTTCAAAAGCAGGAACTCTTAGGGTAGAGTTGGAAGATAAAATATAGGGTGCCCAGTTAAATATGAATTGTAGTTAAGTAATGTTTGTTTGTTTGTTTGTTTGTTTGTTTGTTTGTTTAGTGTAATTATGCCCCAAGCATTACAGGGGGCATACTGTTGTTGAAAAGTTATTCAATGCTTATCCAAAATTCAAATTTAACTGGGCAACTTGCTTTGTTTTATTTTGTTTTGTTTTGTTTTGTTTTGCAAAATCTGGCAACCCTACCATAGGGCAAAGGAAGAGAGGCTTTGCAAACAAGACAGGAGATAAAGAAGAGAGAAGAAAACAGCAGGAGGGAAGGGAATGCCCAGCACCAGGACACATCCTGAGGCACCCTCACAGAACAGGCCTGAGCCTACCCCTCGCAGAATGAAGAGGGTGCAGGTCTTCAGTAGAGAGTGCTAATTACTGTCCCATAGGAGACAGGGTCTTTGGTCTCAGGGTGTGCTTCAGAATCCCCAGGGTCAAGCAGGGTGGAGCTGTCCGGAGTTTCTTAATGTCAAGTAGCTTAGGCATTTCCTTTTTGGTCTATTAGGACTGAGGGGTGGTGTAATGACTGATAATAGATTTCCTGCCAACTCGTATGAAGGAGACTTGGAGCTCATTTTAATTTTATCTAAAGGAAATGAATGACATTTCTAACATCCATTTTTGTGAAGAAACTTTCATAACTGCCAAATAATAATTACTGCTAAACATTGAGTATTTTCTTCATGACACACACCATGTGAAGTACTTCATATACTTTATTTTGGTTTTTGGTTTTGTATTTACTATGGAACAAAAGGAGGGCTCCTTTGTTAATGGGACGTCAGGCTCTGGGAAGTACGTAAGGAAGACTGTAAGAGGAGCAGAACACAGTACATAAAGCGGAGGCTGCTTCACTTATTGATTAGCTTGGCTCCGGCCCAAAAAACTAATTCCCATAAAAAGGGAAAATGAGCTCAGAAAGATGCTTCACTGAATAGACAAAATATTTGTTATAGGAGCCAACCCTCTGCTAACCTGCCCTGCCCTTCCATGAAAAGGCCAAAAACAGGGTCCGTCTCAAGGTGAATGTTTAACTTCCTAGGTTCGGACATTTTTTAGGCCTACCTTAGAACTTGAGGCACCTCCTGTGACCAGGTTAAGTTCTTCCAAGTTCTGTAACTCCATAGGAAACAGCCTGTCTCTTTGAACCAAGGTTTCGGTAAAAACATTATATCCTGCAATTATTATTCACTTGAAAGAGAAAATTTTTTTTGCCACTTGACACAGAATTGTGACCCTAGGCTGAGAGAATCTGTCAATCTAGTATTCAGGGTTCCTTCTCCAATAATAAGGAGCAAGTAGCCACTAGCCTAACTAGGAAACATTTTGTTCCCCCTCCCGCCCCCACCCCCTTAGTTCCTCCCACATACACCTTAGTAAGATTTGAAATGGTTTTCCTTTCACCATATGCTGAAAAATAAATCACAGTCATCTAATACTCTGGCACCTGGTTTTTCAGTCTCAATTCATCTTCAACTGATCAAAAAAATAATAATAATAATGATAATCATCTTGCTCAATACTGACTAGCATTATAAAAATCTGTCCATAATTAGAAAGATTATAAAAGAAGTCATAAAAAGAAATTCTTTGATTCTTGCAAAAAGCTTCAGCAATTATGTTTTGAAGGGGTTTTACCATTTAACTTTTCAGATGAACTCCTTATCAAAATTTATTGGACAAGAGGTTTTGTTTTGTTTTGTTTCAGGAAAGTTTTGTTTTACAGGATTTATTGCCAAGTCCATGGTCTCTGGTACAGAAACCTGATACCACAAATAGTTCAATAGGAGGTCAGCCTTAAATATCTCAATGTTGAAGGCAAGGAGTTATTAATATCAATATAAGCATCCTGCACAGACGGCTCTCCCCACCCTCTGCAATGAAAGCAGAGATGATGGTTTCTTTGTGAAGAAACTGAAAAGCACATACATGGATATATATAACCCCTAATCCCACGCAGATCCTGAAACTTTGACCTTCTTAGCATTTATACTACTCTATAAACTGCAATAAGTTAAAGGTAATTTTTCCTTTGGTAGGAATAACTCAGATCCAAAGCTTTCTACTCCTGGATGATTCTCCTCCACAGATTCTTCAAGGTCAGATAAACTTTCTTATTTCTCTCTGCCCTTAAAAAATATATTCATTCTTAGCTATGTTTCTCACTATTGAAGATTAGAGTTACAAATATAGAAGAAACACTGGAATGTACCATGTCAGTATGAACTCAGTTTTTTAAATGCAGAGAGACAAATACAGTATAATATAATATAACCCTGTCTGTTAAAGGAATTAGAAACAATAAGAACCCACTAATAATGAGTATACTCAATTTTTGGTACTAGGAATGTGTTCCCTGGACAAAAGACGGAATCTAGGACTGGGACAGGGAAAGCACAAAATGATCCTAGTGTAGTACACTGCTCCAGAAAGCCAGAGACTGTCAAAAAATAACAAACAAACAAACAAAAACCGATTTGAAGAATTTCCAGAGGTAAAATCAAAGACAATTTGAGCATCAAAATAAATGATGACAGTAGTGGATTATAACTTATTTTTAAAAAGAGAATCCATGAGCCCATACTGATAGAGTAAATGAATATATAGTGGGAGAATCAGAAAACTTCTCCCCTAAATATAGATATAGCAATATAAAGGCAGAAGCAATTATGGATTAGGAAATCATCAACGGGCGCTCAAACTATCAGATAAGAGCTTGATAAGACCATGATATTTGCATAGCCTCTAAGTGTCTCCCCACAAAAATTCATATTAATTACATAGGGAGAAATGAATAATTTTACAGTGAAGAAATCTAGTGTACACCATCTTAAATTATCAATGTTAATGTTACTGATATTGGGACAAATCTGTATTTTGTGCCTCCTCCTACAATGCCCCAAGGAGACTACAACCTTGCTTCTTTCTTTCTAAAAATGCAGAATCTGAATCTAATCATAAAGAAATATTAGATAAACCCAAATGGAGAGACATTCCACAAATTAAATGGCTTGTATTCTTCAAAATATAAAATACTACTGAATGTCAACTGTAACAAAAAAAATAGTTTTTTAAAGGAAACAAAACAGGAAAGAACAATAACATGAGAAATAAACTTGAGCACTGAGTTAGGATGCAAAATTTGGGAATGCTACAAAATTCATAAGAATAAAAATAAAAAAGGTGGGGGTGGGAGGACATATATAGTTGTATCAAGTTTCAGTGAGGGTCATAATAGGGTGATATTTTTCATCTATAACCAAAAGGTTGTAGGTTAGCCCAACCTGTTTTTTAAGCTACTAACTAATTACCTCTTTGCTCTGTGATTCTAGATATATAGTGAAAATAAGACTCTCATTTCTCTTCCTATCTCTTAAATGCCATGTCTTTATCATCATCTTTACTTTAAGGTTCATAAAATGAAAAGATATATATAATATACACACACACACACATATACACACACACACACATATCAATGGGCAGCATCTTGAACACTGTGACATAAATTATCCTTCACTTAATAATTTACTAGTTTATAGAGCCAAGGGAGATAAAGCAAGATCCCAATATAAGTGAAATAAACAGTCTGCATATTTAAATAATTCATATTTTAATTAAAATTGCCTGTGGAACACTGGATATTCCAAAATCATTTTGACCAACACTGACTTTCATCAGCTTAAAAAAGACAGTCACCAGACATAACCTTGCAGGGTGTTTGAAGGTGTCCGGACTGTGGAAACATAGGTCACATGCTTTCACCCTCTACCCCACGCTATAATTAGCTTTCCGTGTCAAGAGGCAGAACCACACACTAAACAGCAGGTACACAGTGGGCTTTGCTGCATGAAGCATAATGAGGATTTCAGATGTAACACTAATACTTGTTTTATTACTGTAGTCAATTGTCCGTATATCTTAGGATTCATGTTGTGTGCATTGGCTAAGTCATGTTTCTTTCATTAGCTGAGGCAATTAATGTACATCCAGCCTTTTAAGTACTATCTCTTTATGCTTCCTCCTTGTGTAATTTCAGTTTGCAGTGATTAAAATAATTTTTCAATGGCGATGTCACAGCTTAAAGAAAAAAAAAATATATAGCACTAACCTAAAAAGCATTTGTAAACATTTTTAGGAGGATATTGTTTGTTGTTACATAATACTGTAGCAGATGGCTATAAAAAGCAGCTCAACCTCAAGAACTAGCAAAGAGACAGACCTCAGGGGATTGAGGTAAATGGATGAAAGAATAGAAATTTTACTCTTTTGAAAGATAATTTAAATCCATGTCAGAAATAGCTTTGGGTCTGTCTTTTGGTTTGCACATTAAGGACCAAATAGGGGCTGGTGTTCACAATTAATGGCTCAGTCTTGTTCAACCTTTTAACCATTGAGCACTTACCTTGTGCCAGGCCCCAGGCTAAATCTTTTACATAATCTCATTCAATCATAGAAACTGCAAGAAACAGATACAGAGGGACAAAATAACTTTCCCAAGAGCCTCACTGCTAGTTAGTCATGAAGCTGGGATCCATCCCACACTCAATTCCCTCTCCTCACCTCGTAGAGTGGTTAAGGAGCCAGGCTGCATGGGTTTATGCCCATGCTTCCTTACAGAGTGGCTATGGGACTCTGAGCACATTGCTTACCCTTGCTGAGCCTCAGTTCACTGTGTGTAGAACTAGAGGTAGTCATAAAAACCTAGCTCATAGTATTTTGTGAACATTAAACAAGTTAATATGTGCCACATGCTTAGAAGCATGCCTGGCACATGGCAAGTGCTCACTAAGTTTGTGCTCCTGTTATTACTGTTCCTATGCTACACTGTCCACCCTGTGTCATCTGATTTTCTGTGTCAGGACTAAGAGTTTCTTTGTTTCGAGCAAGATCTTAAGCTATTACGATGTCTATTAGTAAAGAAATATGTATGTAAAAGGTCTTTGAGATGATTATTTCACACTTATTACAGGTCATAATCAAAATCCAGACTTAATCAACTTTCTGAATATCTTTCCTAATTTAACAAGTATCCTTTTTAATGCACATAGACAATAATTTCAATAGAAAACATAAATTATTTTTTACTTCTATAGGTATGATATGACAATTCAGCTTTTAACATCAAGATATATGTGATTGCACAAAGGAACTTAGATATTGAGAGCACTGTGTAATGTATCCCTAGATCCCCAGTCAGCACTCAACAGAAGACGGGCCATTCCTGATCTATGGTGAGTGACTACATTCAGGATGGTTGCTTCTTAAAAGCAAACTCTAATACTGCTCCCTCTGTCTCTAATGTTTCTGCTGATTCTATATTTGACATATTCCTGTCTTCCTTCAGAGACCTATCTTAAATGTTACCTCCTCTAGGAAGCCTTCCAGACCTGCTTTTCCTTCCCAAATAAAATTATCTCTCCCTTATCTGAATGGCTAAGGCAGAAAATAGCTATTTTCCTCCAATATCTATCCTCTCTTTCTACTGGGCTAGTGAACTTCTGGGTCTCAGCCAATGCATAGCTTTCTAGAATGAAGACTGTATCAGCCACTCCTTGCAGCTGGGGTTCAACCATGTGACTAGTTTGGTGAATAGGATGAAAGCAGAAGTGTTGGGAACTAATTCTAAGACATGTCCTTACAGACAGCAGGGCATGCTATTCTCCACTCCTTCCCTCCTTCGCCTTGCAAGAACATGGATTGAATGGGTGATGTTTGAGCAGCCATTTTAGACCAAATTTTTACCTGTGGTGGTTGTGCCAATTCCATTGCTCTAATTCAGAATAACTATGTTGTAGTTAAGGATTTAGGAAATAACTATGTTGTTTCAGGATTATTTGTTTGCTTGGGGGTTCTAGCAATAGTGCATTGACGTTAGAATGAAGAACGTTCTGGTCTGAGATCATCCTCTTTAGCAGACTTAGGAACAGTGATTGGTGTCTGTGAGGGAGTACAGGCCCATGGCACTGCAGCAGGATTCTTAAGAGTTACTTTTCAGTTCCAGAAGGTCATTGAAAGAGAGTGTTTATCACTTAAAATAAATCATTTATATTACTATGAATCATAGGGTTAAAAGATAGCAGAAACAGGAAATTATAAGCTTGAAAGAAATGTTTTAGAAGAAGGTAACACTTTAGGGAATACAGGCTTTGGAGTTCTTCCTTTGTTCCATTGTTTCGTTGTTTTTAGAAGAAAGCAATCAACTAAGGGAAAACACAGTATATTGGGCATGAAAGCCCTATTGATTTATCCATTCTTTGCTACAATCCCATGACTCTTTGATAATACCACAGATATGAAATTACTACATGAACTCTATAAAAAGCATCACTTCATTGCAAATTCAAAACTTAACTCTAGTAGTAAGCATTTAGTTAAATTTCTCCACACTGTTGACATCATGAAGCTCCTCAGAAAGTCTTGAGTAGGACAGGAAAAAAGTTTGTCTGAATTTAAGAGCCTAGTTTGTCTACTTCAGAAGAAAATAATAATAATATTTTTGGTGGCGAAGCTTTTTGGAGATATAAGCATTACATTGATTTTGCTGTAAATTCTTAAAAGGCAATGAAAAATAAGCCATGTACTTTTTCTTAAATTCACATTTGGCCAATGGTGAGAATCCTTTCATACCACTTTAGCCAAAGGGCAGGGAAAAGCTGAATTATTTAATACATAAGAACAGTTGTAGAAAACCCCCTCACTGCCTTTCTGGGGCCTAAGAGAAATTGGAAAACATATGTCCCTCTGATGTCAGAGTCACTTAACACATTGCTCGCCCTAAGGTTGATGTCTTGCGTGACTAAATGTTTAAAAGATAGTTCACTAGTACCACACGGTAGTACAGTTAGAACTAATTCACTCTGGATATTTTACATATTGGAAATAGGTATTTTTATCTGCAGAAAACAATGCAAATATCATTGAAACAACTTAATCATGGGGCATAATTATAAAAACAACTGAGCATGGCTAGATGATTATAAGGGTGAATGCGATTCCTTGTCAGAAGCACTCATCATTTAAGTTATTTTCACAGTTATAAAATAATAGCCATCAATAAAGAAGGAAGGAAGGAAGAGAGGGAGGGAGGGGAAACATCTTCAGAAAGATGTCATAACCCCCTTGATTTTAAAGTCCTTGAGCCAGAAAGTCTTGTTTAGAAAATTCTAAATCCTTCGTAGTGTAGCTGGTCTTTGGATACTCAGGGAAGCTGCAGCATGGCTGTTGTCACTAACATTTGTCCCTGCAAAAGTCTAGGGACTTGGGGACTACAACTTCCATCTGTAGCTCTGTAGGAATGTGGGGACCACAAATTCCATTTGGAGCTCTGTCCAACCCTTGATTGTTGAGACTGAACAAGTCCTTTCCTTTCTCTTTTCCCTGTCTGGGCCTTCTTTTTTTTTTTCCAAAGGGGAAAAAGAGAGAGGGAGAAAATAAGGAAGAATGGGTAGAAGAAGAACAATAATACAAACATATGGGCATAATTCTCATTTTATACCCCAAGTTTTCTAATTTTTTTATCTACATGGGAGATTGGACATTGAAAGTACATTCAGTAAATGTGCAGAAATACTATGTACTAGGAATACTAAGTACTGAGATGTGGTGAGAGAGTGACAAAAAATGGCAGAATTATGGGTAGAACAAACTCCTGGTGTATAAGAGCCTGTGTCCCATCAAACACTAGAGCAGTTTTGGCAACCTTGAACCCAGAAGCATCTGTGCAACAACCCAATGCTGGCACTCCAACCTGAAACCACAGTTTCAGAATTTGTAACCAATCTGAATTTAACCCCAATTCATAGAAACTCATGAACACTTTCTACTGACATGGCCAGATACAGCTCCACTGAGACGTTTTAACTAACAGTACACTCACAAAGAGTTTGCAAAGGATTCTACCTGAAACTTTAAGGGAAATATGGTATGGGTAGAAAGTTAGAAAGTAATTCTTCATGAAATCACAGAGTAAATTGCCAGATATTGCATGACTTCTTTTTATGGGACAAAGCCAAAATTGTTTTGACAATTGTTAAAAGTAAGACAACAG
Source organism: Lyroderma lyra (assembly GCA_004026885.1). NCBI lineage: Eukaryota > Metazoa > Chordata > Mammalia > Chiroptera > Megadermatidae > Lyroderma > Lyroderma lyra. Next base: position 36,534 of record PVJL010000003.1, on the reverse strand, counting down.
ACCCCAAATGGAGTCACTTATGCTAAGCTACCATGTCACTGGGTCTTATAGTTTCGACTTTCCCAGAAATGGAATCTTAAACCAGTTGATTAGGAATCTACTGATCAACATTAGGTAAGCTACCTGGTAGATGCCTGCCATATCCTAAAGAAAAGTAACTTTACAACACCCAATCACTATTTGCCTAGTGTCACTTTCTTGTTCCCAATCCATTATTCCTTCTAAAGTATTTCATTTTGTATAGTTCTTAAGAGCTCCATTATATCTGCTAGATTGGATACTGCCTAATTTGAATTGATTTTTGCTCAAATAAACTCTTAATTTTTTAATATACCTTAGTTTATCTTTTAACACAATAAATTATACTTTACTCAACTGATGATTCACTTTTGTCAAAATAGTCATTTCTCATTAAAAAAAAAACAACTCAATGCTTAGTCATAAAGTTATTGAGTCTTTTGGATGTTATCCCTGTAAGTTGACAACTAGATCTGTATTAATAGAGATGGATGGTAAAACCCTGGAACTTGAGTCTGGAGGATATTTTCTTTTTGTTTATTTTCAAAAATGCTAATGACAATAACAATTGTAACTGGTAGGAAAACAGCTTCAACACTAACACACTGGTTGTTACTAAAGTTCTGAGATCCTTGTTATTGAGAAATCTGCTGCGAGATAAACTTCTTATTCTAAGTAGGTCTTCCACATTTTGAAAAGGGCCCTTCCTCTCTTCCCTCTTTTCTCACTGGAACCTTTTCCCACCAAAAAATCCTTTTAGCAATTCATTCTTTTGAGTTAATAAGATACTCCTAAGGGTAATGAGAAAATGCTGAGGACAAACTTGCTTCAATTGATCATTTTACCTAATGTTCATTTATTCTGGCAATATTAGAAAAGTTGAATGTGGCAGGCAGGGGACTTAGGTGGCCTCCATGATTCCTTTTCTCTGGTGTACAAGCCTGGATAATTCCCTCCTTTCCCTTAAGTATAGGCAAAACAAAACCTCTAAATATGATGGCATATATTTATGGATTATCTTAACGTTCTCATCATTGTTGTAATTATTTGTTTTCCTTTTTCCATTCTGTAAAAATAGTAGCCGTAGCAGCAGTGTCCTTTATGGAGAACTGAGCTTAGCTCTTTTCTCTCTACTGAGACTCCTAGAGGAAAAAGACTTAAGCGGAATGAGGATGTAGCATCCTACAAGGTAAGTACAATGGCCTGGATGTTAGGAGAGCTAAGTTTCATGACCTCTTTTGACACTAATTAGCTCATGATTTAAAACATAAAATGTTCTTCTTCTAGGTTCAAGTTTCTTCATACATAAAAAGAAAGGGTTCAATGAGCTCGCCATAGTTTATAATGTTTAAAATCTTAGGGAACCCCAAATGAACACATTGTAAAAGCAAAGATCGTGAATGGCGTGTGGGAGGCAGGAAACCAAGAAGGCAGGTTCTAGGTCTCCACATCCACTCCCACACAGATTAGTTATTCTCTATTTCATACCCTTGGGCTCTATGGAGGAGTTCATATCAACACAATTTGTCATAGTTTTAAAACAAAAACCTTGAAAGAACTGGACTAGATAGACAGTTTGCAATGTCTTTCCCAGCAAAGACCATATGAGTCTCCCAGAAGAAATAAACCAGGAGAATGAGCATCCAGTCATCCTTTCTTCTGACCATGACTCTGGGTCTCCGATTCTGCTGAAGTAGGGACACATTTTTTCTAAGAAAGATTGGATGTCCCATTATCCACCTGGCATTCAGCTTTCCTTTCTTTTCCCTTGTGGTAGTCCATTTCATAGATAACCCATATCAAAAGAAACCAAGATCTTCCAGTACCATACTTATTTCATTGAAGTTTAGCTGTATCAGTAAGGCCAATTCATTGGATGTGATAAAAATTTATTATATTGTAAAGCCGCTTATATAAATGAATATAAAAATCAAGAAAAGAAATTATTTTTTGTTCTTCTGCCCTATTCTTGGCTGTGGTCCTTAAATGTGTGTTTGATGACCAGCCCCACAATCAGAACAATTCCTTCATACTGTAGGAAGCTGCATAGACTACTGAAGTGGGTGGGAACTTCTGGATGTGAGGAGAATAGAAGAAATATACAGAAAAAATGCACAGAACTAGAGTTCCTAGAAATTAGTGATGTCAACCACTAGGGAGTAGAGATGTAATTTTGTATTATTCTTGTCACACCTCTGACTCCACTCCTAAACTGATGTAATACAGAGAATACCAAGGCAAATACCTCCTGTCTCTTCAGCTGAATGCTAGCACTGCCTGATGTCTATAAACAGATCAATTGTAACAGAAACTCTGTTGTTATAACAATAATGACTTTTTTTGCCGATACTTGTTGAATTACTGTGTGTCAGAAACTGTGAATACTTCACTACTATCACTTCATCAACCACCTGTGGGGTAGGTTTTACTTTCTCCAGTTTACAAATGAGAAAACTGAGGATCAAGGGAAATTATTTAACTTGCTCAAGTTACTTAGCTAGTAAGTGACAAACCCAAATCTGTCTGACTCCTAGCACTTACCCACAAGCTGTGCCTTTCTCAAGCCACTAGAGGAAAAGCCAAGACATTTTGGAGTACCCTCATCCACAGCACAATACCTTGTACAACAAATGACATTCAAAAATATTTGTTATTGAAATAACTATCCCTATTATTATTGATGATAGGATTGAAACTGAATCCATTGGAAGGTATGGAAATATTAATATGCTGCTCAGCAGAGCCGATCATTACTTTTCACTATGATGACAAAAAAAAAAACACACATAGAAAAGCTTCATTTCAATTAATATAATCTCTTCTCTAAATAATTTGTGGACATAGGACTACTATCTTCTCTATATGGAAATTCCTGATTCCCTAGAATGCACAAATATCTAAAGACTACCAAAGCAATAGATCTAAAAAGCAGATAAAGTCTAACCCATATTAATTTTAATTTATATAATCGCTCTTCTGAATGAATTTGTTGTTATATGGCTATGGGATTCTCTATATGAAAACTTCTAATTACCTAGACTACCATAATATTTAGAGAAGAGAATTCAAGGCATGAATCTAAAATAATGACTGATACAGCCTGGGTTAGTTTGGGATTCATGCTTAAAAACCATTTAGCTCATTAGCAATAGCAGCCTGATCTATTCTTTCAACTTGGTAAGTGTTACATATGGTATTGGCTGTATTTTCCAAACCCTGAATCAGGGTACATGACATAGGATTGCTAGGGAATATTCAGAACATATGGTCACCATCATATTAGGGAAGAGCCACTGAAGATATTAATACTTCGGAGTTGCTATTCCTACAGCACATATGTGTTTCAGAGAATAACCTCTTATTTTCCCAAAGATATAGCCCAAATCTACCAGAAGCCTTTGAGAGCTAAAGTTAATTATATATCCAGGTAGGTGGGCCGGCAAGAAAGCTCAGAAAACAGCTTGATAATACAAGAAATCAACCCTTCAACCATTTTTAGTTTAAAGAAACCACATCAAAACTTAATGAGAAACCACATGTAGTGGTAAATTCTGGCATTTAATTTTATGATTATTTACAGCCATTCTGGTGCATAGCATATGGCATGGAGTTGCCTTTTTTAAAGTACCAGAAAAAATAAGCTAGAATGGACTGAATACATCGCAATCTAGTTTTAGTCCTCTTGATGAAGAGATGAGAGATGTATTTAATTAAACAAACAAACAAAAAAATAAAATGGTGTAAACTGGGGGTAATAATTCGTACTTTTGGAACTGCTTGGCATTGTGCCTTAGGAAAAAACATGCGACTAATATTAAGGCAAGTAACAGAGGTTTCAAAGGAATGGCCTATAGTTTGCCAGAAAGTTTTATTCTTTTAATTCCATACTCATTTATCATTCTAATTAAGTGCTAAAAAAGACATTTTAAAACCTTTCACCTGTTTATTTTTTTTAAATTATTTTTTGAGGTCGCACAGGAGACTTCAGCAACATTAAGCTTCATTTTGTTTTCTTCTCAATAATAGTGTCTTTGCTCATTCATGTCCCTGTGTATAAACTTACACAGGAAGTAAATTTACTTCCTAAATCAACTATTATGGTATGTTTAATTAACTTGGAAGATGGACAATCGTATGGCATTTGCTGTAGTAAAACAAGAAAAGCAGAAGAGTCTCAGGCACAAGACATCACACCAGAGATTCACCTCCCTTTCCACCCCAAAGCCCACCCAAGAAGAGTCTATCAATACAAAGGAGTACAAGCACATGAACAGAAAGAATGGGAGAAGAGGGCGGTTCCTCGCACTTCGGGAACTATGAAGCAGATAGAAGCAGTGATAAACAGGGGATAAAACAGTGAGATAACTCACAGTCCAGAATCTACCACAGGGAGATGCAGTGCAAATCACTGCAAATGTAGTACAGAACTAGAGAGTCTCTAGTTAAGACCATGGGCAGAATGAGAAAGGGCTGCATACAGAGACGTTGATTGAAGGATGGTAGAACTGAAGAATTCCACTCCATCCCTCTCCACTTCAGTCTCCAGACATGAAGATAGGCAGGTTAAAAGTATCTACTCTGTTCTCAGGTAAAAATTAACACATATATAGAAAGTAAGTGGATGGCTTTTATAGAAGAAAAAAAAACAACTTATAGAGGCCAGCCATGGCTTTCTGGTTGTTAGCAACTGCGAGTTCATGTAGACTCACCCATGTTCAATTACTGGCTATGAATTTAAGGCAGAGGGGGTAAAAAAAGCATGGAATTAAATATTTGAAATATAAGATATTCACCGATTATCATTTGAAAACAATATTCAAACCTTTGGAAACATGTAGAGCCCATCATGCCTATGTCCAAATACTTAATGTGGCAAAGAAGTAGATGCAAGCCAGATGCTAGCCAAGTGACCATTTTTCTGACTCGGTCTGTCTATTTGAAATGCCCATTTGGAACCCCCTTCTTCCCTTAACCACTTGCAGTGAACTGAAAATAGGGCTTGAAAGGAATCTAGTGAATCCTGAAGTGCAAAGCATGGGCAGCTGGATACACATAAGAGCTGTTATCTTTTGAACTCTCCCGGCTGGATAGAAAGTGGCAGGCAGCCCCATGTGCCACCTGCTTATATACCCAGTCAATAAGAGCTTCAGATACCCAAGTAGATTTTCAAGGTGGGCTATTTTATTGGGGCTTCACAAAGATCTTTAAGGAAAAGCACCTCACTTGTAGTCACACCCACTCTTTTGTCCTTTCCACCCTCATTCCTATCACCCCTTCTGCAACAAGTTTTAACTCAAAATCAAATAGCATTGAAATAAATAATGTCAACACTTGGTGGCTAATGTAAATTAAACCTCAAACACTTGAGAACCTAAAATTTACCTCCTAAGAAAATCTACACTGATTTGCTCCAGAAATTTCTAAACTATGATTCTCATCCTAGCTCTACACTGGAATCACCAATGCCTAAGTTTCACTTCAGATAAACTGCATCAGAATCTCTCAGTAAAAGCCAGGAATCTTGTCTTACATGCTCTCCAGGTATTTCCAATGTGCACTCCGGGTTCAGAACCAGTGAAGCTACCTCAGTTAGAAGATGACTGCAGATTATTTAAAAGAGGCAATACAAATGCTAGTGTAGCGTTTGCATGTATATGAGCGTACAGGAGCATACAACATTTTGAGAGCCATTTGAGAAAACATAAAAGGAAATATTCTCAGTCATTAAAGACTCAAGGTTTGAAATCAACCAGTTTCAGTCTCAGAAGGATGCAGACAGAAGAAATGGATGCTGGGTAACCACAGAACCCCAATTTTCCTCTGACCTCCCAAAAAACCCAAACCCCATACCCCGGACATTTCCTTTCTCTGGCCATAATAATTGTTCAAGGATAAAATCAGACCAAGTAACACACAATTTTGCTACAACTCTTAAACCAAGGAAGGTGCTCTTTCTCATGAGACTTTAATATGAAAAGACATGGGCTAGAGTTGGTAAAGTCAATATGTCCAACATAAGAGAAAAACCTATCTGAGAATAAATCAAACAGAGAAAAGTAGCTGAGAGACTCTAAAAGAGAATCCAGGATCTGATTACGTAATGTGGGTCCTTGTGTTGAGCTGAGCCTGAAGCTAAACCTGCAACTGAATTTTAAGTTATGAGGACCTACAAATTTCCTTTTCAATATGTTTTACAAAGGTCTTGGGTAACACAAAGAATCCTACCTAAATGAAACATATTCCCATCTACAGGCATTTTCTTCCTTTCTCTCCCTTATACTGTTCCCATTTCCAGCATAAATATAGGACATCATTTACACTGAATCCAGTATTCACATGCTAGACAAAGAATCATGAACCAACTCATTCACTCACCAGTCTTAAAAGCCCTTTAATCCCATCTAGCCCCATAAGCAGGCATAGGAAGATTACCCCATATTATTGCACAAAAAATAAAGCTTGACTATAAGAGAATCAGGCTGTGATTACACTATCAGTGGTTTCTATCATCAAAGATATCAGACATAGTTTCACCAGAAGAATGACTACAAAGACATGTAATGGTAAAACTACTAGAAGTTAAGACAGGAAGAAAATCTTCAAAAAAGTCAGAGAAAAATACATATTACCTTCAAAGAAACCCTAATAAAATATACAGCTGATTTCTCAACAATAATAATACCAGAAGAAAATAAAATATCTTCAAAATGATACAATAAATTGCAACTATAAATACACTAGGAAAAAATAAACACATAAACACACACAAATCTGGTGTTTAAAAATCTTTCTAGCATAACATCAAAGAGGGAAATCATGAAAGAAAGAGAAGTGAAGTAGATGTGACCATATAAAAAGTAAAACTGCATATTTATGTAAAAATTATTATAAAAATGTATTTTCAAGCTGAAAAAATATATTTTGTATGTATAAGATATAAAGCTATTATCTTTAACAGTCTTTACAAATCAATAAGAAAAAATGTAAGTACCCTAAGATTAATGTGAGCAAAAAATCATATACAATTCACAAATATACAAATATACATATTTGATAAACATGAAAAATAGTTAACTTTGTTAATGAAAAAACAATTAAACAAAAATGTTATAGAAAGTTTCAGCTATAAAACAGTATTTTAAATAAACTGAATATTAATTTTTTTCATAAAAAGACACTGATAATTAGGTTTCTCATATTTCTGGAGGGCAATTACACAGCACATATGAAAAAAAAATGTTAAGACATGATTCTAAGCTCATTAGTTATACTTCTGGGAACAAATTGTTAGTCAATAATCAAAAAGGTAAATGAAGATTTAGTCATAGAAATTAAAGTTTCTTCTTTTGTATAACTATAAATTTAGAAACAACCTAAATCTTCAATAACAAAAGAGTATATTTTAAATAGTAAAATATATTCTAATTATAATATTTACAAATAAAAACACAAGCATAGTATTGTTCTATTTTTCTAGAAGATTTTTATAGGCCACAAATCACACTTTGTAGAACAGCACAAATTATATTAATAAATATGCTATGTTGGTCTCAATTTATTGCCTGTCTAGATTTGCTCAAGCCCACTGGTCTCCCAAGTTTAAGCAAGAGTCCCAGCTGGACAGTAATGTAACCAACTTGAATGAGTTCAATGGTGAGGGCTTGGTATAAAAGGCCTGGGAACTTACTGAGAACAGGAAAGCTCTTTGATGACTCCCAAATCACATCCCACAAGTTCTTTTTACATATCTGGGAAGCCCCATAGTATACAGTTGAGTGTTCAGAAAAGGAAGAGGTGAGTCCAATATGTTCTTGCCTTACATCTTAGATTTCCTTTCTTTTGGTAACTTGGGGATGGGCAGACAAACAAACAAACAAACAAACAAACAAAAACAACACCTGGACTTGGAATGATTAAGAGGTCATCCAGGAATTCAGCATCATTGCCAATTCATGCAAAGAGTCCTTAAGAAGAGTTTCAAAGCATCTCAGTGTTTCCACCCTAAACAGACAGGATCTATTGCTACAGTCATCACTAAGATGCTCTCTTCAGTGTAACTTGAAAGAAAATCTGTTGGAGTCTTTCCTTTTTTAAACACATTCCCTCTCCATCTTACTCCAATTCTAGGTGGAGTTACATTTTGATGTGAGTAACAATAAATAGTGAAAATAAGACAACAAAAGATTAAAGGTTCCTTTATCAGATGTCTCAGTATATAGGAAAACCTACTCAAGCTCTTACCATGCAAATGTTGGCTTTGGCAACCTTATAGAAAAATTCCGTTAAATCAACATTTTGATGCAGATTACCAAAGTCAAACATTATTTTCTGAAAATTTCTGAAAATTGCCACGACACAGGTTCCCTTTTTGTGATCTCAGCAGTGGAGATAAAAAAAAAGAATATAAATTCAATTCAAAACCTCACATACAGATTTTTTAAAAGTATGGCTGAAATTAGTAATATGAGATTACTAATCCAAAAAGCATTTTTAGAATCATAAAGTTGGTAAGACTCCCAAAATATATGAGCCACAAGTTTGTATACTGTCCAAGATTGAATACTTTTCAATTATAAGAGCAATCATGCATATTAAAAAGAAGTAAATAAATATCTGCCTTGCACAACTCAAATGACATTAAAAATAATTTTTTTAATCTGTTAGTCTTATCTCAACATTAGACAAGTAAGTAGATTAGATAGGTATAGGTAAGTAGATTAGATAGTAGATATATCTGTTCATTACTAATGGAATCTTGCCATTAGCAACAGCATGAATGGACCTAGAGGTATTATGCTAAGTGAAATAAGTCAGACAGAGAAATACAAATACCACATAATTTCACTGATATGTGAAATCTAAAAAATAAAACAAATGAACAAACCAAACAGTAACAGACTCACAGACACAGAGAACAAACTGCCAGATGGGAGGGGCAGGGGAATGGACAATATAGTAAAGGCGATTAAGGAGTACAAACTTCCAGTTATAAAATAATAAGTCACGAGGATATAATGTACAACATAGGGAATACTGTCAATAATATCACAATAACGTTGTGCAGTGACAGATGCTTTACTAGACTTATCATGGTAATCATGTATATTATGTTGAATCACTATGTTATATACCTGAAACTAATATAATACTGTATGTTAATTATACTCTCATTTCAGAAAAGAGTCTAGTGTAGTATCTTTACAGTGGTTATTTTAACTGACAACTTTGCATTAAAAATTCTCCTAGCTGCTACATTTGTGTCTAGGATTCCTTTCTAGTAAATTCTTGCCTCATACACACGACGAATCCAGAAGCTGCCAGGTTAGTGGCTTCACCCTCTCCAGGAGAGAGTGCATAACTCCAACAACCAGTACATTTTTTCCCCTGGAATGTTAGGACTTGGAAGAAAACAGTTAGAGACTGCTTCAGTGGCTGACTGCTTAGGATGGGAGCTGGGGAGCTGTCAGCAGCCATGAAAAGAAAATGCAATACCCAATAGGAACATGAAGTAACATACAGAGAAAAAGCAAAAATGCAGTGGCAGAAGGAATCTAACGGTGTTCTAGTTCCTCACTGAGGCCCAGCTGCACCCCTGCCCTCTTACAGTTAGTTATGTTCTATCGATAAAGTAGCTCTTTGGTTCAAGACATAGGTTAAATTTCTATCACTTGTACCTAAAATACTTCTGACCAATTCATCATTTTTTCCCTATAAATTCTTTAACCCAGTCCTTTGGAGCTCTTAATTATTGCCACTGAAACCATATTTCCCTTGAAACATGTAATTCACATTTTGGTAAAAAGCAAATAAAAGAATACAGATTAGATGTCGTCATGAGGAATCTCAAGTTTGTGTTCACAGCATTTCATTAAATTTTTATTTTGTAGCATTGGGAATCGCTCAAAACAAAGACTTCAGTTGAGATTTAAAGATATTCTGATAAAGCCATAACAGAACCATTATCTTTTTAAACATGCTCTAAACTGAGTTAATTGCTTTCCTTATAAAATTCACTATTTAATTTTCAACAGGTAAGTTTTATTTTCCTTCCAATAACAATCCCTAACATTTTTCTAGCACTTAAAACTTTATAATGCCTTTCACATCTCTCATGTTTGAGACTCTCAACGGCAGTGTGAAAGGTAGAGTGGATGTTTGCATTTGTACTCCTGGTAGGCTAATTGCCGCAATTCACAACCTCAAAAGCTTAGTGATTCAAAACAATCAGTTTATTTTTTGCTGATGCTGAGTCTAATGAAAATCAGGCAGCTCTCAGTGATACCCTGTAATGTCACCATCGTAGACACCGACACAGCTAGAAAGAAGAACAAGGGAAGGTACGCCAATGACCTCGGCGCACTAATCGTATGGCCTTATCTAGGATGCCAAGGAAAGGGAAAAGTACTCCTTGGTTGAGCAAAAGCGACCCAGAAGCAAGTCCCCACTATGAAAGAAAGCACAGATTACAGGTAGTCCTAGTTTTGTGGACCAAAACATTGAAGATCACATACAGCAGGAACCACACAGTAAAGCTAGTACTCTAGTCTCATCCCTCTGACTTGTAGGTGGCATTTTCCCCTTAGGGCTAAAGCTAAAGCCAGTCACAAAGACATGCATTTTATGTTAACACTGAGTTATTCATTCTTCTCATTTATTTAACTTCTCTTTATAGACCCTCTTTTTTAAAAAACCATTTTAGTATCTGTTTTCTCTGACCTCCTTCCTTTCCCACTCTTGTCTCGCCCCACCACATTAACCATGCTCCCTCTATTGTAGCAATTAATGCCCTTTATCTATCTTGAAATATACTTAACAAAGGTCTATAACCCCTAGTGGCACATAAGCACCTTAAAAGCAGACTTCCTCTTTTATGTGTCTGGCACACAAAGAGTGATTAGTCCGTGTCTGGTGACTGAGGGAAGACTCCACATTTGAGTTTATTAATCAACTTTAGCTCTCTCTTACAGATTAAACCTTATTTTCCTCCATTAATAAGGAAGATCAAAATCAGGAGTCAGAGTACACATTACATATATAAAAACATAAGCCTGTATTCGTCTATATGTAACACATTGTATTCTCCGTCCTGTTCAGTAGCATCAGCAGTACCTCCTTTTTAAATGTTTGTTTAATCCTACCATTCAGCAGCCTCAAGAGTCAGGGCAGCTGCACTAGCTCTGAGTTGATGCTTGGATAAGCCTTAAATCTTCATGTTGTTTGACACCGTGCTGAGACAAACTCTTTGATTCAGGAAAACGGCATACTCTGTGGAATAAGGCTGAAGCAATTAATCAAATATTTAATTATATTGTAACAGAACACAGTTATCAAGTTTTTAACTAACAAAGAGTCCCCAGTGACCCCAGCAACAGAAGACACTAAGACACAAAAGGCTGTTTAAACTCAGTTCTTCTAGTCTCAATAGAAATATGTGGAAGAGTCTAGAATGGATTAGCACCAAAAGGCTGTGAATCAGGCAGGCAAGGCTTTCAAAGCAGTCCCTTCCCTAGGAGGGTTCCTAATCAGAGGTCCAAAGGTTCCTAATCACTGGTCTGGACTGATCTGCAATTTTTGCCACCTTGCATACTCTGAAACAGTGCTCCTCACTCTCTCTCCCCTTTTGTCTCCTGCCTCACCCCTGGAATCCATGGTCAAAAATCTAGAGAGCACAATGCTGACATTCTGAAGTACACTGTCTGAAAGGCGTGCCGCACCAAAAGAAACCATCTTGTTCTTGGCTGATTGCAAATAAATTCAGAATGCATGGGATGATGCAAAACATGTATTTTTCTCTTCTTATGTCCATCTCACATGAATATCCAGAAGTCTCCTCTTCCTGGTCCCTCTCTCTCTCCTTTTCAAACTTTCAGTTTCCAATCCCAGTTCCTTTTGCTGCTCTCCTTCTGTCCAAGGACACAGCAGCGGGTTCCTGATCTACTCCTGGTAAGGTAGGGCTGGACACACACATTCTACAGATTGGAGTTCCTGTTAGATAACTTAATTCCTCTCTTACTAATCGAGAGAGCATGCTATGACATGACTTTGATGGGGTTTTCTATGCTTAAACAACCCTTTCACACCAGTCTGAGAATGGGGAGAAATCAAGGTAATAAAGAGACAGAGAGCCCTATCCTGCTGCAAAAGTTTGCCTACTCATTATAATCTGGGATGAAAAACAATCTGTCTAAACAACAGAACTCTCTGTCACACATACAGCTCGCACTCACTGTTTCAGATCAAGAATTATTTCTGCCTCCCGATAAGTATCAAGAGTTGTCTACCAGTGACAGGGTTAAGATTTAAAGTTAAGTCTTAATTCTGAAGAGGTCTGAAAACTGCAAAGGTTGATAAATTATTGTTTCAAGTTTTCATTCCTTTCTGATACAAAAAGTATCTATCCATAGCCTTTGCCATGTGATTCCGCAGTGCCACCAAGTAAAATACACAACTCTACTTTCAACTTGGTCATGTGACTTGCTTTAATTAATAGAATATGGGTGAAAGAGACAATTTGCCAGTTCTAAACAGAGAGTTTCAAGAGGCATTGCTTGTGCCTTTAATCTTAAGCCTCTACCAGGAGAAGAACGTATCCCATATGGCGGCTCTCTAGCTTGGATCTCAGAATAAGAAGACACATGGCGCTAAGTCAAACTGAAACAAGTCAAACCAAGCCACACCCGGCAGAGTCACAGCCAACCTGCAGCTCTCATGCAGCATGAGCAACCAGTAAATGTCCTACAGTAAGTCACTGCAATTTTCAGCTCATTACTGCGAAGTTAACTAATATCCATAATGTTCAAAAATGTTACAACATATTCCAAGCTCACCGTTCCAGTTTCACCTGCCACTCTTTTTCCCTGCACATACCATAATTCAGCCAAATCTATTAGTCCCTAAATGTACCCAGTACCTTTCCATCTCCAATGCTTTGCTCAGGAAAATCCCCTGGCCTAGAATACACGTGTTCTAGTAGAAGGAGCACAGGCTTTAGAGTCAGCTGAATCAGGGTATGAAGCCAAGACCATCACTCGAATAACCATGTGCTCCCTGAGTCTCAATATCTCTAACTGTTGGATGTAGTGGGCAAGAAGGGATGAAAACAAACAAAAGTATAGACTTTAAAATGATACCAACTCATACTCTCTGTTAATCATAATTTTCAGTTAATGACTTTGAGCCTTAGTCTCATCATCTGTAAAATGGTAATCACGGGGTTGTTAGGTTATTTAAGTGACACAGAATGGGAAATCGACTGGTACAGTGCTTGCTATTCAGTAGGTCCTGATTAAATTTGTTGACTGAAATTTTAAATAAATAGATAGATAGATAAACAATCCAACTAAGAGATATCATAATGTAATTTTAAATTGTGAGATTAATAGACATGCATTTTCTAAATTGTGCCATGCACAAGATTAGTTTTGATTAAGATATTAAAAGTGTATTTCTTGAAAAAAGTATCCTACAGTTAACTAAATTAAAAAATTTTGCATAAAATACCTCTCTTTGAAAATTGATAATGCACATTAACAATTAAAGGACTTCTAACAATTAGAGGTCATATGATAAAGAATCCTATTTAATTTAACTTAGTACCTACTAAAGTTACTTAACAACCCACTCTTGCCCCTACTAGAATACTTATTAAGAACCAATGTTTTTCTGAACATGGTTTGTATCTTAGTCTGCTCCATCTGCCGTAACAGAATAACAGACTAGGTGACCTAATCAACAAGATCTTATTTTCTCACAGTTCTGGGAGTAGAAGTCTGAGATCAGGGTGCCAGTTAAGGCTCTCTTCTTGGCTTGCAGATGGCTTCCTTCACTGTGTCCTCATATGGGTGGGGGGTGCAAGGAGCGGGAGACAGAGGAGGAGGAGGGGAAGAGAGAGAGAGAGATGGAGGGAGAGAGGGAGGGAGAGAAGGAAGAGGAGAGAGGGAGAGGGGGCCAGAGTGCACACAAACATGCTAGCTCTTCCTCTTCTTGCATGGCTACCAATCCTATCAGATTAGAGCACCACTTTTATGATCTCATTTAACCTTAATTACCTCCTAAAATCCCTATCTCAAAATGTAGCCACACTGAAAATTAGGGCTTCAACATATGAGTGTGAGTTCTGGGGGGACATAATTCAGTCCACAATGGTTTGGGGAAGTACTGACAAAATAAGGAGTATACCAGGAGTGCACTGGGGTCAATTAGTTTGTATTGGTGGAGAGAGGCAATACCTTACTGAAGAAGTAGGACTTCAATTAGTCTGGGACCCAGGGCAGATTTAGCAAGTTACTAGAGGGATCTGTAAAATGGTCCATTTTAAGCAGACATCCTTGTCAGATTTCAGGCGTGTGGGTAATGTGCTGGCAGGCAAAGCAGATATGAGGACCAAGCGGCTGAGGTCCCCAAATACTAAAATCTAACATGTTCAACCTCTTCCCTGTCTATGTACCTCTTCCCACAAGCTTCCTATATCACCCCACTAAGAAGATTTAGGAAGAAAGATTCACTCCATCATAATTATTTGGGAGGCAACCCAATGTAGAAAAAGGAGGCAATTTTATGAATTTATGACCACCTTTGGAGCTCAAGCCAAATCCCTGCCAAAACATTTGTTTAGAGAGGATATGTCTGGGGACAGAGTCACATAGATGAACTTAAATAATGCTGATAACTCAGCCCTATGGATCAAAGACCAAGAGCTAAGGCAACTGAAATTATTCTGTTAGCCTCCTTCCTTAAATGATTAACTTGGTTAATTCCAAAGCTTTATTCACAAACAGAATTCTAGCCAATATTACCTTCTAGATATGTAAACTTAATGCTAATACATCTCCTGATTTTTTCAAGTAAAGCTGGAAATCTAGATTTTCTTGTGAAATCTCCTAAACTTCAAATGTTAGCAACTAACTAAACATTTTTAACACTCTCTATAAAGATATAAATATATTCTCCTGCCCCCCCCACACACACATATACATATACACACAAACTTGTGGGACAAGTCCAGCCCACGAGTCACCAGTTTTTAACCCGTGACATATGCAATAAATTCTTGCTGAATGAAGATATCAAAGCTATTCTAAAATACAGTGCTTGTCTTCTTCCAAATGAAGGATAAATACCAGAGAAGTTCTGGTATTCTGAGACTAACAGCTGGGCTTGTCAGAATAGCACAGTATTAATTTTTATCTTTGCTCTATAAAGAGAATTGACCACTAAGGTTTATGGAAATGTCAGAGAGAAGTTGCCATCACACATTATTTCTTCTCTGTTAAACAAATACTTCATAAAGAACCCAAGTCCAGATGTCATTACAGATGAAATAAGCATGGACTTTCACCATCGGATTCAATGTCAAATTGGAAACACAACTACTCTTTCCATACTCTTGATGAATATTACTTCAAGATGATGGCATTAAGTCATGCATAAAAAGTTATGCACATAATATGGTGTCATTGAGATTTAATTGCAGGATGTGTTACGTATAAATCTGTACTTCTCACAGCTAGTCATGGTTTTGTTTGGTTGGTTTGTTTTTTATCCAGTATAGTTTAATCTCAGGATAGGGTATCTTAAGGAGGAAGAGAAAAACTGCTACTAAATTTTGGAAGACTCATTAAATTCTGTTTTTTTTTCTCTGCAAAGCTATGTTTCCTACATTCTCGCCCCATTGCTATCCCTCACACCTCTTCTACCCACAGAGAAAGTAAGGTTGGAGGCATTGACAAAGAGCATCCTGTTTGTTTCTTGAAGCAAACTTCTGGCGCATGCACCCAGTCCCTCTTTACTAGGAAACCAGGAATTTGCTCCTTTCCTACCAGATGTCTGACCACCCCCGCCATACCCTCCACTCCCTTATTCCTACACATACAAGTGGGGCCCTGGGACTTGCCTCAGGCTAGATGGATTACATTGTTTACCCCTGAAATTGGGAGTGTTATCCAAGAAACAGTCTGAGCACTTTTGAATAGAGGAGATATTAAATGTGCATCTGAAGTGGTCCCCTCCCACCAGCCTAAGAAATAAAAGAGTGAAGCAGCAGGATACAGCAACCTTGGAGAGTAAGAGAAAGTTCTGGCAACTACCACTCACATTTCTAATTGCATCGGAAGGCCTGTCAGCACTCCTGCCTTTAGATTCCTTGAGACACCTCTGCGTCTTTATAATAAATACTTGTCCTCTTCCTCTTTAAAGCCAGTTTAAATGTGCTATTACAAGCTGATGGGTTCAACAGTAGTTCTATTTTGCAAACCTTACCAAGTTCACTCTAAGATGTTATACAATGTAAAAACTAAACAATTCGAAAATAAAATTTAAGGCATATCATGAGCAACTTCATCCCAAATTTAATCAAATTTTTATGGAGAAAGGGAGCAGAAATACAACATGCTGGATATGTAACTGACACAGGGCCTCCTGATTTTAAGCCCTTGTATTCAGAGCAGTGTACACGCGAATGTAGGGCTGCTACGTCTTCTGGCTTTTCCAAAGAAGCAAGAAACTGCAGCAAAATGGTAGAGAGTGTTCGGCTCCATTTTTCAAGTGACTCAGTTGAAATGTGAAACAAGGAAGTCAGGATTCATTGAATTTAAGGTCATCATCGCTACTGTCCCAAAATGTGAAACTATAACCTTGCTATGATTTATTCACAGCAACAGGGTCCTGGCTTTGGTCTCTTTATGTGGGGCCTCAACCCCATCTCCACCTCCACAGAGCCTTAGATTTTTACTTCTAATCTTACCCAACTCTACTCTTAGCTTTATAATGACTTGAACTGTTCAATATTTAATAAACCAATTAATTAAATAACATTTATTATGCTGTAGGACGGGAGTTCTAATATTTTAGTACACATCAGAATTACCAGGAGAGCTTATTAAAAACTCCTGGCGCCCACCAACCCAGAGATTCTGACTCGGGAAGTCTGGGGTGGGGAACAGGAATTTGATTTTAACAGTTCGGCAGCATGAGATCTTGGTGATCGGCTTGAATACGTTTTGGGATGCACATAACCTAGGGATGTAGGATGATGAAACTATATGCTCTGTAGATGACAAAGAAAGCTGGCAGTAGAGTACAAATCAATAGTCTAGTCCTCATTAGCTGTGTGAGTTGGGACAAGTTATTAAACGCTCGGTGACTCAGTTTTCTCATCTGTAAAATGAGAAAAATAGTAACATTTGGGTCATAGGTTTGTTGTGGACATGAACCGAAGTGATAGGGGTAAAGTCCATATTTCAGTTTGCTCTGCCTGGGGTGCTTGTTGATTCTAGACACCCCCTGCTCCATCAGTCAGCAGTTTCAGAGCAACTGGGGAAGACAATCGGGCTCTGCTCAAAGAACTGTAGAAAATTCTGGAAAAGCAAATACATATCCCAGTTCATCTGTGTGCTGGGGAAGGAAAGGGCAGCAATCTGAGGTAAAATAGGTATGATATGAGATGTCCCCACCCCCAGTCACCTCCCGGAGTGAGAGACAGTGCCATGTAAAGGTAAACACAGATGGTTACTACTGCTGAAGTAATCCAAACAAACAGAACGTCCCTTTGGGACAAGTAACACTTTCTCTTCTAAATGGTCCTGTACACGGGACCATGTACAATGTGTATAGAGATTTCACTCTCCTCTATTTAGAAAAAAAAAAAATGGGTAGCTGCTGGTCACTGACCTCCACTGCCCCAGGGTGATCACCTTAAATCAAGAGCTTGCTGCAACACAGCTGAGCTGGGTGATTTTAATGAGAAAGCTAGTCCTGCTGGATAACTGTTCCTGGGCCACATCTTGTCAGCAGTTCCTCAGGAAATTATTCAACCGTCCCCAACTGCAAAGAAACAGATGGCATGCTGGGGGGGAAAGCATACTCTGAAGTGTATGTGTTGGTAAAAGCAAATTTAAGGACACAAAAGCCAAGGATGACACAAATCCTAAAAGTACTCCCCCCACCACAAAGGGACCTGCAGGTGTTTTGTTTGCCTGTGCTTTTAAACTGTGAGCTACACCAGCCATCAGCCGGCACGCTCAATGGAGAGACCTGTTCGACTTTTCAGAGTCATTTACCAGAGAGAGCTTGGTTTAGTAACACAGAATAATACTGATCAAATGCTCTCAGGGAAGATCAAGTTTTAAAATTTGTATTAATGCCCTGCGTTTATTCTTCTAATATCCTTTAACCAAAACTTTAGGATCACACTCTATTATACCAACTGTCCGTGAAGAAATGCTGAATTATTATTAAAAATTATCATGGCACCTGAGAAAACAGCAGTGTAACCCTTATGAATATTAAATCTTTTCATAATGATCAGTGTTATTACCATGAATACTAAATGTTATGAATTCATAAAACTTGGCCCATAACCAGAAAGTCTGAATTACACTTGGCAACTACTTAAATCGATTTTAGTTATAAAAACAGGAAAAGGAAAATGGATAAAAATTTTTGACCTTCAGTCTCAAAGGCCAAAGGGTATTAGAAATCTTGCAAAAAGAAGGCTAGATACAATTTTCAAATAATCCACGTGAATTGAATCTTTCTTAGAGTTCTTGTTCATGCTTAATTATATCCCAGAAGAAGACGCAGAGATGTGTTAGGAATGAGATTCAGTTATTAGTCTGTGGCTGTATTCACATGGCATTAACTTTCAATGATTAGCACTACAGCATATCCTGGGAGTGATTCTGACCCAACAAGAAATTTATGACAGAGCCTATAGTTATTAAAAACTAAGCCATCTCCCACAGAGGTGGGCACCACCATGTTTTGCTTCCATAGCTGAAAGCCACATCTACACACAAAAAAAATATAAGGAGTGCTTGTTATGGTTAAATGATCACCAAGCTTTGGTCATGTGGTTTTATAGTCACCTGACATTCAGGCAAATAAAATGGACTGATTGATTCTCAAGACATCCCAAGAGCAGAGTAACAGATGAAGGTTCAGGCAAATAGATCTTAATGAAAATCTGATGGGAAAGTGGATCTCTCTCAGGGGGTTTCCCACTGAAAACCTGCTGGGCGATTTATAATAAACTGAAAGCCTGCATTTCACGACATCCCTTAATAGGGTCACTTCCAGCTGTATTTACTGAGTAGGTCTCCCCATCCTTGTCATGTGATCAAAAGCCATAGGAACCAGGCTTTAGAGTTTGCATCAAAGCGAAGAAGCTCAAATCACAATTTTCTCCCTGGAAAAATATGTTTCTAACTCCACAGATATTTAGCCTCCTTCAGAGACTAAGAGCATGTTCACATAGTTTAAGTACTGTAATTTTTATCCCTTGTTTAAGCTCCATCTAAAATTTCCTTTAAAATATCCTTAAGAATTGGAGAAAGTTCTGCTTGATAGACAGATTTAAGCATCTCATAATTTCCTAAAACATTTTTTTTACAATCCTCAACAATAATTCTTTAAGGTGATGGAGAATAGGGGACAGATGCTAATTTTGCCTCTGGGAGTTTCTATGAAGTTATAGGATGGCATTGAAACTGCAGAACAGCAGGATTTAACTAAACAGAACATCAATCAGTAAAGAACAGTATGGTGTGCCTGGAATCTATTCAAAATGTCCTCAGGGCAGATTCCAAGATAATTTTTTCCCTCTTAAATTTTAAGTCTCATAAGTAATGTCTTACATTCTTCCAGTAATTTCTTAAGTTATATAATCATGGCCAACCAAATGGCTCCTGAGAGGAACTCAGCTAATAATACACTGGAAGAAATTATTGGGCTCTTCAGAATAATTACTCGGCATTCTTCCTACATTCACTGAGACTTTTTTAGCGTCCTCTGAATCTCCTTGGTTTCAAGAGCACTTTCTCAACAGTTTCAAAACTATTTCAGAGTCTGAGGGTCCCAGATTAGAAGTGCAGATAAAAATTATTCATAAGTTCCCAGAGAATCATGAATAACATTTCTAAGTTCAAAAATAGCCCCTACTTACTTATCAAGGCTAGCAAACTGTGAGGGATTTTAAAGCAATGCCATAGGGAGAAAAAAATTTCAATATTCCAGTTTAAATGAAATCAGATGAGAAAGAATGGTAAAATGAAAAAAAAAGAATATAATTTTGATTCCTGGGTTTTTTAGGTAAAGTGAAAACTAACTTTTCTGGATCTCTGGGTCTCTGGGTCTTCATAAAATGGGAATAATAATTATATATCTTGCAAGTTTTTCATAAAGATTAAATGAAAGAGATGATTTTTATTGTTAAACTTATTGGGGGGTGACATTGATTAGAAAAAATTACATAGGTTCCAGGTGTACAATTCTACAGTGTATCATCTATGTGGTACATTTTGTGTTCACCACCCAGAGTCAGTTCTTTAAATGAAAGATTTGTAAAGCATTTAACACAGTGACCAATTTCAAAATTTGGCTTAATAAACATTGATTTCCCCCAGGATTAGAGTACCTCCTCACAAGTACAATTTCTCTGTGTATCTGCATAGGTCTGGGACAGAGCCAATCATGTTCAATAGGTGCCCAATTTATAAAGCCCACTCATTAAATGATAGCTGTTCTTCTTGTAGATTGCAAGCAACAGATGTCCACTCAAGAAAGACAATTGGAGTCACATTAGGTGGTGAACTTATTATACATCAAGTTGACAATGCACTGTAGAATTGTATGCCTGAAACCTATGTAATCCTTGCTAACAGATGTCACCCCAATAAGTCTAACAATAAAAATGAATTAAAAAAAAAAGACAATTGGAAATGACATGGAGAAAGCTCTTTTGATTATGTAGTAACTCAGAAGTCATCAGTGCCCCAGTGTCTTCTCTGCTACTCTCAGTCTCTCCCTCTAAAGTCAATTGGTCTTTCCTGCTTCTCTGCTGTTCCCCACTCACACCTGCTTCCCTTTGAGGGCCAGGCTTCTCTACCTATTATGGCACATGGGTCAACATGTACCCCATCCCAACCCTACTGCTTGCTATGTGATTTGTGCATTCAAGCACTCACTGCTCTGTGAATTCACATCCTGTGTCTTTGACCAAACTCTCAAGACAGAGACTATGGTTTGCCTCTGACAAGCTGGGTTTATCTCTGGTACAAGAGGTTGTAGCAGGATGGAAAAGAGGAAAAGCAGCTACATCATGAGGTCTATGGCCCATCCCTTCAGCAAATGCTGTGTCTGGAATCAGTTCCAAAAGAAGAATGAACGAACTGGGCAGGCACTCCAGAGCAGATCAGCTTCTCAATAAGATGTACCTCGGTCTTCCTCTTTCTTATTCATCGGGGGCCTGGAAGCAATAGCAAAGCTAGAGGAGGCGCTGTTGGCCAATGGGCATGCACAACTATCATGTCTCTCAAAAACTAGGACCGTGAGTAACCTAGAAATTCTAGCCCTGAACAACCACAGGAATTCTCACCCATTTCCAGAATCAGAAAATGGTGCTAAGCTTACTGCCTTCCCTATTTTTTACCCCACCCATTGTGAACACCTCTACTCACTACATGCAATCATCCCAATACAAATGTCTACACACAGCTCACAGTCTGCCAGCAGCCCTGCTCACCCTCCCTTACCTGCCCTTCTGCAATGCACTCTCTTCTTTCTCCCTTCTTTTTTCCACCTACTTTCCTTTACCATATCTGCTGTGCCTCCTTCCTTTTCCAGCCCCCCAGCTCTCGGTTCCAGAATTAAGTTTGGATCCATGAAGAATAATAAAATCAGATGATAATGACTGAGTTTTATTGCTATGTAATGAGTGTCAATATGTTTGACACTCAGAAGCAAGAAATACCACCTTATTTTATTTGTTCTAAATCAATTTTACTCTGGTGCTAAGCCCATCACTAATTAGTGTTGATAAACTGACTCTCAGACATATTTAGAAAGGCCCTCTCTCTTTCTAGGGGGTTATTGAATAGTCCCATAGGGCCTGTGCAATCCTTACCACTGGGGAAAGAGGTCTCGTACCTTCAGATTTTCATGACTGCCTTGGAGTTGCTCAACATCTGACTCACACACACACACACACACACACACACACACACTCATTGTCTGAAGGCCCGTGTCGCCCCTGCCTCTTGACAAACTCAGTCACAGGATCTTTCGCTATGGCTGGGACGTAGTGTACAGATTTTCTGGCACTTACGCTGACTTTCCCACTTGGGATACAGCCATCTTGGGACAGAAGTGAGGAAATTCATTTCTCTCCTTCCACGGTCAAATCACATCTATTTCCTCCTGTTCTTGGAGGCCTCCTCCCTCTCAGATGATCCATTCCCTCAGTGCATCTCGATTTTAAAAAACAAAGAACTGATCATTTCCCCAAGGGCAAGAAATGTCCAACTTCTGGGACTCTAAGCTTACTTGCTCTCTGGAAGGTAAAAAAGAGAAAAACATCTCTCAGTTATTTTCCAACTCTCCCATATCTGTGAGAAGAGGGCAGATGCTAGTATCACTTGCTTTAGCAACTCCTTATAAGAAGAAACCTTCTAAATGACTGTGCTCAGTGCCTCTTCCTAAGGGACTGATTTCAGGGTCATTCTTCCAGAAGCTGAAAGTGAGCATTTCGACTGTCTAGTTTATACAAGGTCATGGAAAGGAGTTATTTCAGAAACTGATTAAAAGGCCCTGTGAAGTGTCCTCAGGCAGCTAGAATACAGTGGTGACCACACAGACTTCCTAATCTGATCCTCCAGTCCTCTATCCATTAAGTAATAATACTTCATAGCGCTGTTGTGAAGATTGTGAGGACACTTGAAAGTGTAGTTTATACCATACTGTGCATGAGGTGACCTATGAGTCATGCCAGGGGATACTGAAAGGTGTTACACAGGAAGTTTCTCATGCTGTACAGTGAGGCAGCCACTTTCAGCTTGGACTCCAGTCAGTAAGTCTTCCCGCAAAAGAGAGTTTAAAATATCCTCCCTGCCCCCGCCCCCACTACCAAATAGCAACAGTGTGCAAAGAACACTAATCAGAGCAGAAATAAAAGGCTAAGACTAAAGATAAAAAGACCTCTTGAGTTAGAGAGATGGATCCCACAGTTCAGCAATGAAGTCAGAAGCCAGCATTTTGTGAAGTATATCATCTATCTGCACCCACCCACCCCCACAACCCTCTTCCACCCCTCTCATTGGTTCCAGAGCTTCCCTCTTCCCTCCCCACTGCCACCCCAAACTCAGATCAGAGTACAAGAGCCAATGTCAGGCATAGAAGTGTATAAACTGAAGTAATACTGGAATAATTGGGGCAAAAGGAAACTCTTTGTGTAAAAACAGGTCTAGGAAGCAAGGAAAAGCCAAAAGGTGAAGCCCCTGGAGTTGTGAAAACTGAAGTCAAAGACATGGCACCACTAGGCCAGGCCAAGAACGTGGAGTTAGGAAATATTTCTTGAACCAACCTGAGTGAGGGAAGGGTACCTTTCATAGGGAATTCCAGAGGTAAGGAAGGTGTAGATAGATCAGGGAGGAGAATGCTACTTAGACTCCATAGATAAATACAAAGTTTTCAGTAATAATAGTAATTCTAGAACTACTGATAAAAATATAGCTAATACATTGTGCTTTTTATGTGCAGGGTGGCATATGAAACATTTTACATTAATGCATTTAATCTCACCCTGTGAGATAATTCTATTGTTATCTCCATTTTATAACTGCAGAAACTGAGGCACCAGACCTGCCAAAATGATACAGCTAAGAAGTTGCAGAGCTGGAATGCAAATGCAAGAGGTCTAACTTCAGGGTGGAAACACTCACATGGTACTCACAGGATGACAAATACTCCTTTGGGTATTTTACATAAGGTAACTCATTACTCACAACCACTGTGCCACACAGATGCTATTATAAATCAATTAAAAACCTATAGCTATTCATGCAAAAAAAAAGTACTACTCAAAGACTATACTTCAGTCACATACCTAAGAAAAATCTAACAAAACTCAGCAATTAGTTATAAGAGCTTTGAAGCATGAAGCAGAAATCCCATCTTCATGCTACAAGAGATGCAGTACACCTCTGAAGAGGACATGGACTGGACCAGTATGGGGTCTGTAGACTTAATTGTGCTTTTTAAGGATTATCACCAACAATTCTGTGAGGAAGAATCTGAGACTCAAATCAGCCCCACTGAGAAGAATTTATTCAGTAGATTATTATATATAAGATAAACTTGGTTTATACATATATATATATATATTAATGTTTTATATATATAGTGTTATATGCATGCATATATATATATATATATATGAACTAAGTAGTACATCCCTATAGAATTTAATCTGAGTTCTGAACATGTTTAAAAAACAAAAACAAGTACAGCAACAACACACATGCACGTGTACACACACACACACACACCACACACACACACACCCAGAACAGTGTCTGCACCTCTGAACCTGGTGCAGAGACATTGTGCTAAAAATAAGCAAACCAACATTTGTTGAGGGCTTAATTCTGTGTCAAGAACAACTTTAGGCCCTTCACTCTGATTTAAATTGTTCATTACACAAAACCATATCTGTTTCATCCAAATCTAAGGAATTTTCTTTCCAGACCAGGAGCTAGCCTGTAGAGGGCAAAACAGAATAACAAAAGGAACACACTGAAAATGAGGTATTTTAAGAAGCCATAATTCTAATGTTAAGATGTAGCTTACTTATAAACTGTGTAGCAGAGGCCAATATACCTTAAGGGGAGGACATATCTAGCACCTCAGCACAAGAAATAGGGTGCAAATTTATGCTTTGGCCAAAGGGACTAAGGACCGTGATGGAGCCATTCATAGTGTCAGTAGGAGACTCGCACATTGCTGGGACAGAACTGGAGTATTATACCTGTACAAATCTTCCCATTCCCTACCTTTCTTTTGTTAATTAAAGTGAGGGGCCTCTCAAGGAGGCAAATGGCTTCAGACAGCCTCTAGTCTGGAGGATCCAAGCAGGTATAGTACAAGAAATTAGGTTCTATAATCCCAGATGTGAGTTTGAATCCATCATTGAACTAGCATTAACGTCAATCTTAATTCCACCACTGAGCTAGGATTTATGTCCTTGACAAACTGCCTGATGTCTTAGGGCTTCTATTTCACTCTCTGCAAAACAGGTAAAGTAATATCTATTTTTGTAAGAGTTTAGAGAGATTCTTACTCCAAACATATCAAGGGTACTTTTCCCCGTTTCCAGAATGCTTAGCTGAGGATCACATGACCAAACCTGTCAATTAACATTCTGGTACAGCACATGAAAATTATACCTATCAATTCTAATGTCAGCACCAAAAGATGAAAAGAAGCTGCTGCTTTAATAATAATTTATTTTTCTTTGCATATATTTCTTAATTTTTTAAATTCAATCTTATAATTCTTACAACTTATAATACTAAAATGTTATCCTCTATTTTGAAATGATAGTAAGCATAAAAGTCTATATAAAAATTATACATATACTTGAAGCCTCATAGGAACAGATTTCTGACAAGATCTGCTTGCATCTTGTAAACCTTCATTTCATGTGAACAACTAGATATTGCTCTCTCAAGCGTTTCATCAATGGATGTAAGTGGTGCATCTGAAACAATGAGGTTGTTAATTGGATTTACAATGAATTTTATGAAAATACACCATTAATATTTTATTAATAATTATTAAAATACATTGAAAAGAAATACGTTGTACTAGACACTTAGTAATATATGTAAAGTATCTAGTACAGTGCTGGCATAAAGTAGACATTCAGAAAATGATAGCTGGCCCTAGTGAATGTTCTGTAAAAAGTAAGAGTATGGTTAACATAAATTGAAGAAGTGCCAGTCTGCTATTTTGAAACATGCATTGCCAAAACCAAGCTAAAACTGTCTGCCTTTTGAACTCTCACACACTGCTGGTGGGAGTGCAAACTGGTACAACCACTATGGAAGACGGTGTGGAGGTTCCTCAGAAAATTGGGAATGGAGCTACCATATGACCCAGCAATCCCCCTTCTGGGGATCTACCCAAAAGACTTGAAAACCTTTGTCCGCAAAGACTTATGTACCCCAATGTTCACTGCAGCGCTGCTTACAGCGGCCAAAACGTGGAAACAACCAAAGTGCCCTGCGACAGATGACTGGATAAAGAAGCTGTGGTACATTTACACAATGGAATATTACTCAGCTGTAAGAAAAGATGAAATATTGCCATTTGCGACAAAGTGGATGGACCTGGAGATCATCATGCTTAGTGAAATAAGCCAGACAGAAAAAACAAAGAACTGTATGACCTCACTCATACGTGGAATATAAAACTGAAAGCAAAGAAAAAAGAAATGAAGAAACAAATAACCCATGGACACAATCAATAGTTTAATGTTTATTTGAGGACAAGTGGGGAGGGTTTGGGAGGAGGGGTGGGAAGGGAGAGAGGGGGAGCTAAATATATGGTGACAGAAAGAGAACTCATACTGGGTGGTAAACATATAATGCAACAAGTTGACAATGCACTGTAGAATTGTATACCTGGAACCTATGTAACTCTTGCTAACCAATGTCACCCTAATAAGTCTAACAATAAAAATAATAAATATTTAAAAAATTGTCCGCCTTTTGTAAATTGCAGCACTCTACATTGTAGAAAAATCATTTTATTTCAATATGGCAGTATTTAATTTTTAAAGGATTATTAAAGGATCCACTATGCCAATTGTGCAGATTTTGAGTCCCTAATTCTCTTTTTTAGGAAACTTCAATGTTTTTCAACATTTTGAAGTCTTAGTCAGTGTACACTAGTGTATTCTCTTGGTTTCACCAACCTAGTAAAAACACTTAATTCTGTCATTTAAAACATCACTCTCTATTCTTGCTGTACGGTACAAATCACAATTGTCAGTTATTGCTTTTCTGAATACAACAATGGGATACAATTCATGACTCTGAATTTCTAAATCACAATTCACCTTTCATATTCACAGTCTTAATAAAAAATTACATGTCTTCTCTTCTAAGCCAACAAACACTTGGAAGCCTGCCACCATATGAAACCTATGTATTGTATTAACTTTTTGTTGTATTCATCTTGCTAGGATATTGAGAACCTCTGCTCCTTCTGAACTTAAGTCCAGAAAAGATCTTAGTTAAAAGTACAGTGGTAGTTTACAGTGGTAGATCTCAATAGAGCATCTTCATTTATCTCCTCTCCCTTTTGAGATATTATCATACTGAAAGATGATGAAAGAATAGATAGACATGAACTCACAACAACAAAGGGAATAAAAGTGGAATTATCAATGAGTACAAGGTTTCATAAACTTTTTATATGACAAAAAAAAAATGAACAAGTCTGAAGACTTATTGAGAAAGATGAAGAAAACCACAACCAAGAATATTAATGAAGTGAACTGTAATCAATAGAAAACAGAATTTGCTCTGGAGAACTCAGTAACACCAGATATGATAGAGGACAGATTCAAAGAACAGGGTTAAAAAGAGAAATTAATTGGCAGTCTACAGGTAGAATAGTCAATATACTCTTCTTCTCACCTACCGGCATCGAAAACACTCTAAGAGTGAGAAATTGATCCTCCAGAGAGAGAAAAAGGGAGTATCCTCTGGGTATGCTGACTAAATTATCTGTGGAGATGCATGACAGTCAATGTAGGAAATAGAACCCCTGAGCAAATTCCTCATCATTCTGACACTTAGGAGTCCCAGTGTATAAACTTTGGATTCCTACCCTCTCCCCATAATTGATTCCTTTCCCTTCATCAAGTCCCACTCACATACATAAAGTTCACCAATGACAGCACCCAAGAAAGGCTGAAGTATGCAAAATAAAGATAACAGACAACAATGAAAAATTAATCTTGGGTAATTCAGGGAGAGAGAGACAAAAAATACTTCCAATTGGTCTTTATAGAGAGGGTCGAGAAGATACTGCAACCACAAACCAAGAAGAGCATCCTATGAATAAAATGCAAAGACCAAAAACCTCTTAAAAATCCAAAAATTGTCAATTTAAAAAAATCAACAGACACATTGTAATATTAAGTCAAGCAAATTTCCCAGGGAGTAGGACAAAGACATTGAGATAGAAAATAGTTACACCTTATCTAAATAATATAAATTATCTTTATTTTCAATTTTTAGAATCAACCTATAGACAAGTTGTGGAATACTGTACTATAATTACTAAAAAAAAAAAAAAAAAAAAAAAAAAAGTATATTTTCTCAACCTTGCCAGTGTACAAGCAAACGTGTAACCGACCAAGAAGAGAATAGGATGAATGGGGAAAGAGATGGAGGAAACTATGGGAGCACTGATCTCATTATCTTCATAGTAGGAAGTCAGTAAATACCATTAATTATGATGCAACAAGAAATGGCAGGTTAATATTGTTAGGAGCTGCAAAAATGACCTGTGAAGGAACCGAGAGCAATTTTGGATAGAGGTGAGGAGGGAGATCTAGTATTATTATGCCAGTATTATACTAAATCTTTGTGTATTGTAACAGCCAGAATATTGGTAAATTTAAAAAGATAAATTAAGAAAGAGCAATAAGAGCATTTTTTTGGAAGAAATGGAGAAAAAATTCATAAACAGACAAAAGCAAAACAATGGTAAGTAGTTACCTCTGAGTGGAACTCAAGCAAAGAAATAACCAAAAACCAAGAAATAATTGCTTTTCCTTCTGAATATTTCTATACTAATTTGACATTTTAAACTATGAGCTTTAAATATGTACATTAATTTTCTTGCAATGTTATGGGGAAAATATAGCTTCCATCTACCTCAATCTCAAACCATCTAGAGGTTGCCTCTGCCTTTATTTTACTTTGTGGATGCTCAACATTCTTAGCATTGCAGCATCATGGGGGTCATTTTCCAGTCATTCCAAACCTCCTTAAAACCCATACTTACCTGTTTGATAACAATCTATACCTGAATTAAAGACAACATGGTAGAGATAAATGAGGGGAAAGAATCTTATCTGACACGCAGAATCAGATATGCTCAGGAAGAATTTCAGTGCTGAGGCTTTGAAAAATGCTGTTTATCACAAGTGAAGTAAATTCTTGATTCTTTGGAATCCAGCGTAGGAGGACCCTCAGCATTCCCAGTAGAGGCTCATACCAATCTCCCTGAACTCGCAAGGTTCAGAAAGGTAACCCTGCATAACTACCAGGCATTCGTTCCCTCTTCTTTGTACCTTTTAATATTTTCCTGACTTTACATAATACAGATATATTATTTTCAGTATAAAAAAAAAGAAAAAAACACTCCAGGGAAAATACCTAAGAATGAGAACTTAGTTATCAAAGACCTCAGTTATCAAAGAAATTGGGGTACATCTGAATTCCACATGATGCATTTATGAGTCAAGGGAAGAGGTGTATACCTTGTGTTTTTGACTAGCATGGCGGGAGAGCTTCCTGAAAAAAGTTCTCATCAAGGAGCTCCTAGGTGAACCTTCCTCTTACTGAGCTGGAAATTGCTAAAATCTCATGTGCCATAATTTCCTTCTTCATTTTCACACAGTTCTATGCCATCAAATTCATTTTCTTATTCATTGTATTTTGTGTGTGCCTTTGTTTATACATTATAAAGGTGATACATGCTCAGTACAGAAATTTTGGAACATATTAAAAAGCAAAAAGTAAAAAGAATTCATTATCCTACCTGGATTATATCTTACCTGGAGATAATCATTATTAACATATTGCTAAAGGTCTTCCAAGTTCTTTTAATATGGATATAATTTTATACAAAAATATGCTGAGCTGCACATATAATTTTGCAACCTGCTTAGCAATTTACTGTGTAGATTTTACTTAGTAGCTATATTTCTCCAAAAACTGTTTCTTGGTCACAAACTATTCCATCTCATACATGTTTTATACTCCTCTTAATTAATCTTTTATTGTTGGATAGTTCAGGTGTTTCCCATTTCTGACTATGATCAGTAATGCACTGGTGAATATCTTTATACATATGCTTTGTACACATCTCTGAGAATTTCTTCAGAGTAAATCCCTAAATAAAAAATTACTAGATGAATTTCATGCATCTTTTTAAGTCTTTCTTAAAATGTATTCTTTAACATTTTTAATTGATTAAAATTCATTTTAATCCACAAATAGTACACAAATGGATCTGATCATTCCCATCCTTTCACTATTTTCCCTTATGAAATATAGCATTTTGAGATCTATATCCAGGAAAAAAGACTGGAAGTAAATATACCAAAATGTTTATATATGACTCTAGGTATTGAGATGATGGGTGATTTTATTATGTGTACCCTTTGCAGAATTTCTCAAACTTTCTTCAGTGATCATACATTAATTCTCAAATTTAAATTTGTCAACATTTAAAATCTAAAATGTCAGCATTAATGTCTATAGAATATATGATGTCAATCTGCTTCCACAACTAACTTCCCCTTTTGTCTTAATCTAACTTGCCCATGGACTTTTCAAGGGATTACATTCTGTTCTGCCTCAAGATGCCCCAATCCTCATTCAGCCATTGCTTATTGGGCTAGCAGAAGGCTCCTTGTCCAGAGAAAAGCAATCCATAGGCATGGTTCAGTCAATGAGATTTTCTAGACAGAAACATAGGGACTGTCCTTACTAACTGGTAGGTACTGAAGCCCAAGTCATATAGTGTAAAGGTCAGAGTCAGCTCCTCAGCTGAGCAAAGCAATGTACATTGCTCCTCAGAGGTTGGGTAGCAACACCCAGAAATATAGAGTAAATAGCCTGCAGTGAGAAGGGGAGAGATGTGTTTGAAAAGGCAGAAACACAAGACCATGTGTCCTTAGAAAGACACAGAGAGAGAGAAGTTGTAATTCTTATTTTTGGATCTCAGTTTCATCCCCATGAACACTGTGCAATTTCTTCCTTGTCATGTATGTTGTAAATGAGAAAGCCAGTTGTATCTTTACCAAAAAAAAGAAGAAGAAAAATACATAAACATGCATGGGGGCACTACCACATGCTTACTTGAACAACATGCAACAACTAATTTTATATTAAATTTAGTGTGAGAACATTGATATTGTAAACCTGAAAGTGCACAAAGGCAGCCGTGGGCCTAATTCCACCCCTCACTCATGCTCAACTGGGCCATATAATATATTTATCAATCTGGACAAGCTTTTATATATGGAGAAGTTTTACATAAAATTTAAATCCTTATCTTCTTTTGAAAATATTTCATAGATCGAGCATCATTGAGCCCCATATTTCTGTGAAGCCTAAATTGGCTGGAGTTGAGCAGCTACTACATCTTTTGGACACAACGTGTCACCTGAAGTTTATATTCTGCACCATTCAGAAGGTACAGGCTTAGGCAACTTTCCTGGTCAGCGATGTTCCTCTCTTTTACCACTTAGGACCCCACTGTAGTTAAAGTTCCTAACCCTCAATTCTAAAAGATCTACTCTGAATTCACTCCCTTTGTCTGCTTCTGAATGTCTGTCCTGGGTTCTTTATAAGAGATTACAGGCAGTGCTTAATCCATCTCCCACGTTCTCACTCGAGTATCACTTTTTAACTAAAGTTAATGGCTTGTCATTAAAGGGTGATGTTGGTGTCTGAGGAACGAGGCATTTCATCTGCCTCAGCAGTACATCTGTGGCAAAAGATAAAAGCTAGAAAAATCAAACACTTCCTCATTTCTCCAGAAGACCTTCCTTTTTCTAAATTAGAAACATCCATTTTGGAATCTCTTCTTTTTTTTCTACAGAGTAAACCTTTGACACCACATCATTATCTCACATTCCAAATATAAGCCACAAGGTAGAAGGATCTGATGAAGGATCTAAGATGAACATTAAAATCATTAAGCCTCAATTATGAAATTACCTGGTTTACAGAACAGTCTATAGAATTCTTCATTTTGGGGTTCTGAAAAACTATTTTGAAGAAGCAAACAAGGGTTCATAGAAGTTCCCATTCTAGATGGGAACAATGCACACCAGCTTTGAGTACCTGCTGGCCCTGGAGTCTTCTTTACCCATTAATGTGCCTTGGAATAATTCAAAAGCAACATGAATAATCAGGTGAGTCTGCAAAGGAAATAGTCATCTCTAAAATCTTGAAAATCTGAGATCACTGGCATCTGCTAAATCACAGAGGAAATGTTTTTTTATTTTAGAGGTGCTTTTTTTATTTTTAGGTTTCTCGGGGTGACAATGATTAGTAAAAATTACATAGTGAGTGCTTTTCAAAGACTATTTGTAAAGAAGCAAACTGTTTTCTTCTTCCCTTAATTTTTGGAAAGCATTTGACCTGAACCATTAGTATCTTTCCAAAGGAGCCCCGTTCCAGGCAAACTAATACATTTGGGAGGATAAAGTCTTTGTTATTGAGATCTGAATGAACTTTTCCAATTTAACTCTTGAGGGAATGATTATCAAACTTGGAATTGAACAAATTTCAGTCTAATCAAGAATGTCCCACCTTGTCTCTATAAGACCAAGCTTATATGAAGCAAGAAGAAAAGGCATCAACTACGCCAGTCGGTGCCTTCCACTCATCGAAATAACATGTCCAAACTGTACGTTTCAAACACTACATCAAATTAGAGGTCAGTCAATATTATCCACCCTTTAAACAAAATTTTTTGTTTATTTTTTAACAATAACAGAAAAATAGAATACATTTACCCAATTCATCATTCTTCAAGTCTCAAATGGACACAAGGAAAGATTGGTGAGTTTATCCAGCAACGAACAGTCACCCTCCAACAAGAATATTGAATGTTAACAAAATTGACTTGCAACTATAATTAAATGTACATCTAAAAGGCTCTGCACAAAAATCTAGAGGGAATTCAACCCTTTCATTCTACAGTAATGTCAGACTGTCTACAGCTGCCTTAATATTATACACTGAGTATGAAATGTGTGCTTGCATTCATCACTACAATTATAACCTCATTTGAGTAACCACAGGCTTGTTGCTAGGTATTTTGTTTCATTTTTAGCAAGAATGAGGGACTCCAGCAGACAAGGGAGAAATCATCAAGAGCTATGGGATATGAACCTATGATCTCTGCCAGTTTATGACTTTGGATGCCCAATAAAACTTCTGGTCTCAGCTTAGGTCTCCACTGAGGTTCAAACCCCAGAACCCCAGCACCCCAGCTTCACACCATGAAGAACAGCATTTCTGTCCTTAGAAAGAAACATTTACGACAAAATTTTAAACATATTTTATAAGCACTAATGATCCTGATGATGAGAAAGGGATTAAACCACTTCCTAATGTGTTCGTTTGCTAGAAAACAATCTCACCTGGAAATATATATATATATATGTATTTAAATCTATGTACCACTGTCTGTTCCCTAGCCATATTCCTTCATATATGTAATACCAGATAGAGAGAGAGAGAGAGAGAGAGAGAGAGAGAGAGAACGAGAAATACAGACATTTATGGCTGGATGTTTTTCAGAGAGCCCTCGTATTATAAGTATAGGACTCATTTTTTTTTTTTTTTTGCCTTTTGAAAAAAGAAGGTATTGAACATGAATGTTTTTTGATAACACAGGTCCCTAATCAGAACACATCTATATGTGGTAATCTTAGCATCCTAATATTGTTATGCATTTTGATTTGGCCTTTTATAGATATTTAGTCTCCTTTTCATTTACAGTTGTTTGATATCATCTCAGGCTGGTGATTGTAGTAATCTTTCACAGCTGCCCAAAAATCCTTCTTGTTCTGATTCCTTATTTCTGATTTGCTATGGACAAATGGACTAGATTTTTAAGAGAGAGAGAAACTAGTATGATTGTAAACCAGCCTTTGAAGATTCCCCCAAAAGTAAAGTACAGGAGGTTTAAGCTACTGGAAACTACAGGCCACACTTTTGATGTCTCTGAGTTCTTGTTCCTTGGTTCTGAGCTAATTTCTCAATAGTTAATGTTCCTGGTTCAGTGACATGCTGATAAATAAGGTATTAATGGACCATGATATTGTATAAATTATTTTCAATTGAAGCTTTAAGGAAACAATTCAAGTTTCAAGACTGACTTATTTCCATCTCTAAATTATGCAACCTTCGTGCGCAATGTAAATAAAATATTACTGAGTATAATTTAACTCATAAAGAGCAAAGTATTAATTTGGGATCACAAACGTTTCAGAGAGAAATAAAAGGCAGCATATTAATGCACACTCTTCTGCGAATCTTCAAGGAAGTATACCAGTCACATCCTTCGAAGCCCCAGGTGGAGAGCGTTCACGTGTTTGAGCATGCCGGCAGGCCCTGGCTGCAGATAGTGCTTCCGAAGGTCAAGGAGGGAGCGGTACTTCCCTGGATCTTAAAATTTCCTTAGTTAATTCTGAGCCATGGTTGAAAACCACAAGGAATAACCCCTCCATATTATTACCCTCCTCTAGGTGCTGCTTCCCCCTTTTTATATTATTATTCCTCTCTTTTTCATCATTATCTCCAACTCTGTTGTCATCGTCGTCTTCCTCTTTTTGTTTTCCATCTCCTGCCCCATTGGCATAGCAACGCTCTCTCTTCAACAACTGTCAGGTCTTCTTTGGTTTTACCAAGGCATTGATTTATGTTCTAAACTTCCTTTGCTCAAAATTAAAATATCCCAACATTCTGTGCTTTCTTACTTATGAGGATATAATGCTTTTTGGCAATTATTTCCTCCTACTTCATTATTTTTTACTTGCCAATATCCCCTACTAAGTTATAAGTTCCTTGAAGGCAAGGATTATTTCTTAATCACTTTGATATCTTCCATAATGCCTAGAGAACAAGTAGGCATTAGCTCTATATACATATACACACAAATATGTGTCAATGTTATAAATTGATGTTATTTATACACAGTAATAATAATGTTAATTTTACATCACAATACTATTATATTTATATGTCTTGTCTTCAAAGCACTCTGTATCTACAATCTTAACTCAAATACAGAGCAAGACAATGGTTTAAATGAATTCAACATGGTCATTTGCTGTTTTGTCTGTCCCACATTCATTTACTTTTCCTCTGATAAAAGCACTCTGATTTTCCCAGGTGAAAGATTCCTGTATTACATTTGTTCCAAGGGAGACAAGTGGCATGAGCCCCAGCCCCGGTTTCACAATGGTCACGTGATAGATGCCTGGCCTGTCAGAGCCCCACATTCCCTGGACTCTGGTGATTGACTCAAGGATGAGCAACTGGCCAAAAAAGAAACAAAGAAACTGAATTCTGAGATTTCTGTGACATTTTGAGAAGACAAAATAACATAATGTGACAGTTGCTGTGACATCGATATATAAACTAACTTGGTATTACAAGGGGAGAACCAACAGGGAGGACAGCAGAACTGAAGGAAAGAGAAAATGAAACTGGCTCTTAATGACATCACTTGAACCCCTGACACCAGCCACACCAAAAGGCTATGCAGAATATTTTTGTTAAACAAATCGATATAAAAGCTTCGGTACAACAAAAGAAACAATCAACAAAATGAAAAGGTAAATACAAATTGAGGGAAAATATCTGTCAACTATATATCTGATAATGCACTAATATCCAAAATATATAAAGAGCTCAACCACACAAAACAATCACAACAAATAACTGAATTTAAAAATGGACAAAGTACAAGAATAAACATTTTTCCAAAGAAGAAATACAAATGACCAACAGGTACATCAAAGATGCTCAACATCACTAATAAACAGGGAAATGCAATCAAAACCACACTGAGATGTCACCTCACACCTGTTAGAAGGACTATCATCAGAAAGACAAGAAATAGTGTTGGCAAGGGTATGGAGAAAAGGGAACCCTAGTGTACTATTGGTGGGAATGTAAATTGGTATAATAATGATGAAAATAGTATGGAGGCTCCTTCAAAAATTAAAGATAGAGCTACCATACAATCCAGCATTCTCATTTCTGGATATCTCTATCCAAGGGAAATGAAAACAGTATCTGAAAAGATATTTGTACTCACATGTTCACTAAATCATTATTCACAAAAGCCAAGGTATGGAAATAACCAAAGTGTCCAGTGGATGAATGAATAAAGCAGGTGTGGTACATCTATGTAACAGAGTATTATTCAGCCATAAAAAAGAGATCCTGCTATTTGTGACAACATGGATACCTGAATGGCATTATGTTAAGTGAAAGACAAATACTATGTGATCTCACTTATGTGTAGATTCTAAAGAAGTTGAATTCACAGAACCAGAGAGTAGAATGATGGTTGGCAGGGACTGGGAGTGGCGAAAATGGAGAGATGCTGATCAAAGGGTACAAATTTTCAGTTATAAGATGAATAAATTTGGAGATCCAATATACAGCACAGTGATTATAATTAATAAACTGTACTTTAAATTTGCTAAGAGGCTGAACAAACAAATAACCCATGGACACAATCGATAGTTTAATGTTTATTTGGGGACGAGTGGGTTAGGGAGGGGAGAAAGGGGAGGGGGTGGGAGAGGAGGGGGGGAAGCCAAATATAAGGGGATGGAAAGAGGGGTCACATTAGGTGGTGAACTTATTATGCATCAAGTTGACAATGCACTGTGGAATTGTATGCCTG
>PVJL010000002.1:1192878-1410350 GCA_004026885.1 Lyroderma lyra | reverse complement strand
AACAAACAAATAACCCATGGACACAATCGATAGTTTAATGTTTATTTGGGGACGAGTGGGTTAGGGAGGGGAGAAAGGGGAGGGGGTGGGAGAGGAGGAGGGGAAGCTAAATATAAGGGGATGGAAAGAGAAGTCACATTAGGTGGTGAACTTATTATGCATCAAGGTGACAATGCACTGTGGAATTGTATGCCTGAAACCTATGTAATCCTTGCTAACAGATGTCACCCCAATAAGTCTAACAATAAAAATGAAAAAAAAAATGATTTCAAAATTATTCAAAATAATTTACAATTTTTTATTTCATGTCACCATAATAGATTCCTAATTTTTCTATCTAAACAATAAAATATCTTGAAATTTGGAAATCTCAGAGATCCAAGAAGGCTGGGAGATAACGTTCTTCCCATCAGTCCAGGCCTTTACCACCTACACGATATCATTATAGCTGCTCATTAAATTCAAACACTACAAAATTTTTAATAGCATTTTACAAATACAAAAATCTTAAGAACACATATTCATAAATGTAATCCAGCAGGATATAATAATACTTTTTAGGAACAAATGGGAATGTAAAGAAGTTTTAATATTAGGAATCAGTTGGTATACTTTAACATATTATTAACGATTGGAGAAAAGAAGTCTTCTCAATATCTGCTAAAAAGAGATTTATAAGCTTTAATATCCATTTTTAATAAAAACAATAAACTAGAAACCAGAATAGTTCTTTTTCAACTTTATTAAAAATATAAATCTAAATTATGGAATCAGTTAAAATCAGGAACAACAGCAGAATGTGGCCACTCTTGGTATTATTATTAAATGTTTTTGTAACTGTTAGTTTTCTATTCTCTTGGTCAAATTATCCTTCATAGGCCTGGAAGGTAAACATCTATTTACTAATCTTTTTATTCTCCATTTTATATACTTGTGGGAATAGAATATGTGCTCTGTTCAATGTTATTTGCAAGGAAGTCACACCAAGATGCTTGTGCGTGTTTCTCAGAAAGATACATTTTACATTGTGAATGGAATGTATAATGTTTACAGGCTCTCATGAGAAATTTTGTTCTTGTGTCATGTTGCATTTCGTGTTGTTATTAAGGTGGAGAGAGAGAGAGAGAGACAGACAGACAGACAGACAGACAGAAAGAGAGAGAGACTCCAAGAGCCCTAGTCCCATTAACTCATTCAGTGGGTTGTTGGCCAGATGGTGGCTAGGGTGACCAATATCCTGCTTTGCCTGGAACTGAAGGGTTTCTAGAGACACAGGATTTTTCGTGCTAAAATTTGGACAGTCCCAGAGCAAATCAGAATGGTTGATCACCCCAATGGGACTCTCTCTCCTCTTCAACGTGCAATTCATGAAGCAAGAGTTCAACATGGATTACTGTGGTCACCAGTTAGTTCACCAGAATTCATCTAATTTGCTAAGGGATATCTTTTTTGCCTTTCCTGTCTAAAACTACTAAAATTACTTTCAGAATGCAGATTCCTGGTTTTCTGTGTTTTCCAAAGCTGGGTTTCTCAAACTTTAGTTTGTATCAAAATCATCTGGAAGACTTGGTAAAACAAAGGCTCTCTTGACCCACACCACAAATTCTGAATCCTTGCATCTGGGATGGGCCCAAGACTGCACTTTTAAGAAGCTCTGATGATGCTAATGCTGATGGTTCCAGGAGCGATAATTTTTAGAGTATTTCTTGATGATTACACAAGCCAGTATATTAATAGGAAGGGAAAGAAGGGCCATTTATCAGTGCAGCTCTATTATATTTTTCATTGTGACTTGCACCCCTGTTTCATCCCTAGTGAAATCCTCTTTATCATACTTGGAAACTGGTAATTTCTGCCCAGACCTTGATATCATTAAAATTATATCCATTAGAGCATCTAAAATCTTGGTTTCTTAGCAGAGTAGGTAAATGCTGTGCTTACCTTCTCTCATGACCACATCAAATTACAACTAACGTACAGGACAACTGTCACGGAGAATTGCCTAAACTCTAGCTGAAGCGAAGCCCTACAACTAAGGCTACACAGAAAAAAGTAGCAAGACTGCATTGAGCTGTGTTTCAATCTCTTTTCACTTAGATGAAAAAAAAGTGGATTGAAACTGATAGGAAGGGCAGAGATGCAGAATGGACTGGTCCCATATCTATACGTGACCATTAAAAATTGGGTGGGGTATCTTGGCTGCAGAATACCCCCCATCCCAGAGGAATGAGGGGTCCTGCCCCACACCAGGTTCCCCAGACTAGGGTTCCAATGACAGAGAGAAAAGTCCCCATAATGTCTGGCTATGAATCCCAGCAGAGATTGTTGTCCCATGCATCCCTGTTAAAGGGCCTGTGATGGACTTACTGACAAACTCACTGGCTCTGGGTTCCCACACTGAAGCAGCAGCTGGAAGGGTGACAGGGATATGGGGAGACACTGAGTTGTCTGACTTTAGGGTGAGGACTGGAGGAGCGGAATTCTCTCAGACAGAAGTGCTAGCAGAATCCACTGTAATAACTAGTCAAGGGGATCACTTAATTAATTATTTAAATGTCTAACCACCATGCTGTATACCTGAAATTAAAATAAAGTAATACTGAATGTCAACTGTAATTGAAAATTTTAAAAAGATGGGAAAGGTGAGAGAGAATAAGAGGTTCAAATTTCCAGGTGTCAAACAAGCAAGCAATGGGGATGTACCATACTTTGCCATGTATAATGTACTACCATGTATAATGTTCATCCACATTTTTGGTCCAAATTTTGAGGGAAAAAACTTTTATTAAAAAAAAAACTTTTATTTTAATTTTTAATTCAAAATTTTATTTGTTTATATTTGATGCTTGTTTTTTGCCTTATAAAGGAATTTTAGCATTTATTTTTTAACAGAACTCATATATGGAATATAAACCTGAAAGCAACAAAGAAACAAGAACTCATGGACAGTCAATAGTTCAGTGGTTATCTGAGAGGAAAGGGGAATTGGGGTGGGGGAGGAAGCAGGGGGGGTCAAATATATGATAATGGAAAGAGAACTGACTCTGAGTGGTGAACACATAATGAAACACATAGACAATGCATTATAGAATTGTATACCTGGAACCTATGAAATTTTTACTAACCAATGTCAGTCCAATAAATTTAACAATAAAAAAATTGATTATCATATTCCAGGGTATTAGTTTCCATACAGACACTGTTATTGATTTCTAAAGATACACTTTTAATTCATAAGCATAAATGAAAGGATTAAAAACGTTTTTGTAGATAGAGAATTAGTACTACTCATGTATAATGTATAATTATTTTTCCCTCACAAATCTGGGCAAAAAAGTATGCATTATACATGCCAAAATATGGTAATATGTAGCATAGGGAATATAGTCAATAATATTGTGAAAGTGTTGTACGGTGTCAGATGGTTATTGAACTTATTAAGGTGGTCACTTTTTTAGGTATATGAATGTCGAATAACTATGGTGTACACCTTAAACTAGTATAATATTGTATGTTAGCTATATTTTAGTAAAAATATTTTCAAAGAAACAAAAATAAAATCTTGGTTTCTTGGTTCTTGGTTCTTTTGTGATGAAGGTGAGAAATACATTTAAGTGAAAAGAGATTGAAACACAATTCAATGCAGTCTTGCTATTTCACAAAATTCCAATTATGCTGAGCAGAATTTCTCACTGAGAACAGCTACTGTCACTATTTTAAGAGGTATTACAGAGTATTATTTACACTCCCTCATAGTATTGGGCTAACTTTAACAGTGCAAGTGATTCTCAGTTATGTTGTATAAAACATCTTGCACATAATGAAATAGCTGGTGCTTGTGAGATAAGATCATAGCATTATTGCCTGGGGCCTTGAACCTACTATTAAGAGTGTGGCACATCATTTTCTTGAATACCAGACAGTATATGAGGCATGACAATTAAATTTACAAATTCATCCTAGAAAAAGTTCTACATACCTCATTGCTGAATATCACTATGGTCACCTTCAAAGTACTCCTTTTAGGAAATTATGTACCAATGCCAGTGCCAGGTCCACCCTTCAAAGCAATTTTGGAACTCAATGGCCATTGGAGCTGTTGTCTTATTACTCTTGATGTCCTAATGTCATTAAAATGTCTTCCTTTCAATATTTCGTTTATCTTCTGGTAAAGAAATAAATCTTTGGAGGCCTGATCAGGTGAGTAGGGAGTGTTCCAATCCAGTTATGTGTGTACTGGCTCAAAACTCCCTCACAGAGAGTGCTGTGAGAATTGATGCATTGTTGTGATGCAAGAGCCATAAGTTGTTGGCTAGTTTAGGTCATTTTTGTCTAACTTTTTCATGCCTTTTAGGTACTTCCAAATAGTAAACTTGGTTTAATGTTTGTCCAGTCTATACAAATGCACAATGAACAATCCCTCTTCTAAGGTTAGCAGCATGTTTTGACTTTTGATTTAGACTGATGGAAGTTTTTGGTCATAGAGAATTGGCTGACTTCCATTGTGCACTTTGATGCCTTGTTTCAGGGTTGTATTGGTACACCCATGTTTCATCACCACTGATAAAAATGGCCCAAAGCATCATCTTGCCTCTCCAAAAAGTCTTGGTAAACTTATACTCTCCTTTGCTTTGTTCATCAGTGAGATCCTTCAGGACCATTTTTGCTCACACTTGTCTCATGACAAGATTTTCAGTTAAGATTTTCCTGTTTCTCTATTGATGTTTACTTGATCTGCTATGCTTCTCACAGTCAGCTGATCATTTTTTTGTAAATATTTTCATCAGTTCTACTCCTTACTTGCTGTACTGACCTCTCTTCATGAGTAATGCTTTCTGTCCCCTCAGAAAAACTTTTAATGTATTTGTACATTGCCATTTTCTTCATGGCATTATCCTCCAAAAACTTGCACTAACATGTCCCTGATTTCACTTCCACTCTTGCAAAGTTTAACAAGAAATTTAATGTTTGTTTTTTGCTGTAATTCAAGCTCTGACATTCTTGCAATGGCATGCAAAACCACGCAACAACAGAATGCCACTCAGTAAGACATCGCCACATGTTGCCATGATCACAGCTGTGAGACACAGGTATACCAACATTATGGAACCTTACCGAGTTGTTTGTATAGTGCATCCAATGTAAGCGCATGGTAGCAAGTTTGCAAACTTAATTGTCAGATCTCATATGTGGAAGAGACACACTGTCCTAAAAATGAGTCTAAAAACTGCTGTAGTGGTACTGTAAATATGAACA
Source organism: Lyroderma lyra (assembly GCA_004026885.1). Taxonomy (NCBI): domain Eukaryota; kingdom Metazoa; phylum Chordata; class Mammalia; order Chiroptera; family Megadermatidae; genus Lyroderma; species Lyroderma lyra. The sequence goes on along the minus strand of PVJL010000002.1, from coordinate 1,405,094 downwards.
TTTCATAATTGTCATCATATTCTGGTTTTTACATTTAGCTTTGTGTAAAGTCTTTTCACTCAGAGTTGACAAATTCTTCTTTCACTGTGATTCATGCTCTGCATAATACCACCTCCATATTTTCCCCCAACCAGTTGGGGTCCACCTGCAGTGCCGTTGACTATAGTTAGCTCCAATCTCTTCAGGTGCAGACAGTCTTTCTCTTCTCTCAACTTCCATAGCACTTTGCACATTTTGCCTTATCATAATAAATTCCACAGCTGTCTCTTCAGGTGCAGACAGTCTTTCTCTTCTCTCAACTTCCATAGCACTTTGCACATTTTGCCTTATCATAATAAATTCATAAACAAAACCACGTTAATACCAATAACGATAGCTAAACCATTATCAAATGCTTAACGTATGCCAAGCACTGAAGGTACTATGTCTTTGCTTTCTACATAGTACTTAGTCACAGTAGAGACACGTGACTCCCTTTTGAATGAAAGCAGTAAATAAACCCAAGAGAATCAGTGGACAAATATCAGAATATAAAATAACAAACAAAAATCAATAGCTTGCATATACACAAATCAGAATGTGAAGATAATGAAAAAGAAGACCTCATTTACAATAGTGAGCAAAAAAGTTAAAATACCTAGACATAAGTGAATAAAAATGTGAAAAATTTATGTGAAAGCACTGAAAAGTTATATCGCATTCTTTGATAGGAACAGTCAATATCCTATAGATGTCACTTAAACAAATTTATAAAATTAACATGATAAAAATAACATTGAGAGCTTTTGTTTAGGGGAGTAGATAAATAGAGATTAAATATATACAGAAAAATCAACAAAATTGACCAGATAGATGCTAAAACAAATGTGTAATATAAGGGGCTTAGATATATTGAAGCACATTATAAATCCGTAAATAACAAGTGTGGTAGAAAGACAGGGATAGAAAGACTAAAGGAACAGAATAGAACATTCAGAACTAGACCTAATTATGTGTGAAATTGAAAATATGATAAAGATTGTAATTCAAACCAGTGGGGGAAAATTAACTTCTTAAAAAATGATACTAAGAAAACTGGCCAGCCATTACAAAAAGATAAAATTCCACTCATGTGCTGTACCATAAGCCAAAGTAAATTCCATATGAATCAGAGATCTAAACATAAAAAACTGAAGTCTTTTACAACCCAACAGTGGGAAAATCTTTCTATGAAAAATATCCAGAAGTAATAAAAAAATATGATAAATTGAAGTGCAATTTTTAAAAATTTGGAGTACAGTTTTTACTATATTTAAAATATTGACTATATTACAATAAAATACCTTATAGAAAGTAAAATGAAAATGACACATTGGGGGAAAATGCAGTTTATAGCATGACAAAGATCTAACATCTTTAACCTATGAAAGCATTGTCTTTTGAAAAGACCTAGGAGACAGGACAAAGTGCAGTGTGTACACCTAGTACCCAGATCAGGGCTTCTAAATATCATTTCATACTGAAACAAACTGGCGCTCCTTGGAGAAACAGCCAATTCCAGGATTAGGACAGGGAAGATACAAAATAATGCTTGGTTATGTTGTTGTGTCAGAAAATAGGGAAAAAAATTAGAGAACAATGGTGGCTTATCAAAAGGATGCAGATGTCAATAAGATGACCCAAAATGAGATAATCAGAACAACAGAATGGATATTGAATGTGATTTATTGAAAAATTAAAAAAATATATGTATTTATTTTTAAATGTGCAAAAAATAGAAAGCGAAAACCATCATTTCCATACCCACATTCCTCGTCTCCTCCTGCCCTCCTATAAAAACAAGCAAATTTTCACACTGTGTATCATTAGATCATTAATTTTTTTATTCAGAAAACAGCAATTAGAAAAGAGTTTACCCTGATTTTTCTGTGTAAGCTATATTTGATGGTAACCAAACATTCCCGGTTGATAAGGAAATAATTATTTACATGAGAATTCTATCTAGTGAAATATGGAAAGAAAGATGGGATTTTTAAAAATCACCATTTTCAATTCCTATTAAAATAATTGATCAGCCATGATCATCACTATTGGATAAGGTGTGATAAACATATTTACAATGGAAGGATCAGGTTATTAATCACCGAAACTTAATGCTAATGATCTCATTTAGCATCACTCAATGAGGGACCACTGATAAATGTGCCTTCTGATATGCTTCATATTGATAAACACTGCACTAGCAAAAAAAGGATATATATATTTTTTAAAGTCTAAGCCTAAATCTAATTTAACCTACAGGAGCTAGAGAAGCAAGATAGATAACCCATAAGGAAGCAAAAAATCAGGCAATGTCAAAACGTGGTAAAATGGAAAAGGCAATGATCCAGTGTCTGTAAGCCAATGGTATAAAAAAATATTAATAGCAAAATAGAAGGATAGAGGGTCCTGCTTTTGATAAAGAGAAAATAACAACCAAATGTAATGCATGGACCTTGCTTGGATCCTGATTTATTTATACAGATTGCAAAATGACATTTTTGAATCTGAGGGGATATTATTATGGCTTCACTATTAGATAATGCCAAAAAATCATTGTTAATTTTGTTAGGTTTGGTGATTTCAAAGAGGTTATATTTAAAGAAAAAGTCCATAACTTTTAGGCAAATGGTAAAATATGTTGAAGAGAAACACAAGATGAATAAAAATTGATTTAAAATATTTTCCATTATAAAATCAATACTAAATTGTATCAAATTCTTAATAATGTATGAATCTGGACAATGGCTATATAAAACTTAATTGTACTACCCTTTCTCATTTTGAATATGTTTAAAATAATTTTTAAAAGTGTATATATTTTTAAAAATTAAAGGAAATTAAGACCATTGATAATATTAAAGATTGTGTTGATGGCCGATGGGACGGACCTCCAGAATGACTCCTGACTTGACTTACTAGGAGGATTTTTATGAAAACTATTCCCAGGCAGCTGTTTGTCTCCTCGCTATTCCCACAATTCAGGGAGAGTTGTGATCTCTTGGCTCAGCAGAGCCCTCTCATTTGACTATTTGTGTTGGACTTGTGAGCAAAGGCTTATCAAGTACAAAGTATGTGACAGTTGAGGAAAGGTGACATTCTGTCACACTAGAGATAGAGAAGTGTTTATATGAGTCAAAGGCTGATGAGTTGAGGGAAGTCCAAGAAAGAAAGCACAGCCTGAGACCTTCAGTGCCAATCCAGGTCTGCTGAATGAGAGGTAGAATGGGGATAATCAATAAACAAAACAAAACCAAGGCTTCCCATGGTGTGAGAGGTCAAGGCAGCAGTAGAAAGCAATTCATTACAATTTGATGGAATTGGGTTCCCAGAATAGCACCAGTATCATTATATGTGAAAGCATGTGATATTTTGGATCAAAATAGATTCAAAAGGTACCACAAGAGCAGTCACTGACCCAGAAACAGAAGAGAGACATTATATAAATGACATGGCTGGTAAATACAATTGATATATCAACATGTGGAAAGAGCCCATGGGATGCAACTATTAGGTGACATGACTTACTTTTTATAATCAAATATAACAGAGTTGACCCAAGTATATGCAGGCTGTCCTTCAAGCAAGTTTTCTTGGAGCCTCTGCTTCTATTACAAAAAGTTATTGCTGCTTAAGACATTTTTGGAATTCATGACTCCTTTACTTGCTATAAAGGAAATCTGGAAATACTGTAAGATTACTATAATTTGTATTATCATTTCTTATTTGTTTAAAATAAGTTTATTAGTGATAACTTTATACAATGAAAAGTAAAGATTTTAAGTTTGATGACAAATGTAAACACCACCTTGATAGACATGAAACTCTTTTCATTACTCCAGAAGTTTTCCTCATGACCTTTCCTGGTCACTTCTTCCCCCAGTAAACACTGATCTGTTTTCTATCACTGTAGATCACAGGAAAATAACCACTTGCCTATTCTAGAATTTCATATAAATGGAATCATTTGGCATATACTCTTATGTTTGACTTCTTTTCCCCATTATACTTTTAGATTCATCCATATTGTAGCATGTAGCATGTATAGTTCATTTGTTTTTATTCCATTGTTCAATACTTTTTGTATCACTCTATATGGTATTATTTTATGTTTCTTAAATTTTATATAAATTTTATAATATTGTACATTTACAACTTTTTGAGATAACAAATGTGTTCATTTGAGTTGTTATATATAACATTACATTGTAAGAATATACCACAATTGTTTATACACCAACAATGAACTGTCTGAGAAGTTAAGAAAACAACCCCGCTTATAATTGCATCAAAAAATATAAAATACCTAGGAATAAATTTAACCAAGGGAGGTGAAAGAACTGTATTCAGAAAAATATAAGACACCAAAGAAAAATATTGAAGAAGATACAAATAAATGGAAGCATATACTGTGCTCATGGATAGGAAGAATTAACATTCCTATACTACCCAAAGCAATCTATAGATTCAATGCAATCCTGATCAAAATACTAATGACATTTTCACAGAATTATAACAAATAGACTTAAAATTTATATGGAATTATAAAAAAACCCCAAATAGCCACAGCAGTCTTGAGGAAGAAGAACAAAATTGGAGGTATCATGTTACCTGTACTAAACTATACTGCAAGGCTATAGTAATCAAAATAGCATGGCACTGGCATGAAAACAGACACATAGACCAATTGAACAGAATAGAGAGTAAACCCATGCTTATGTTGTCATTTAATCTATGGCAAAGAAGGCAAGAACATACAATAGGGTAAACACAGAATATACAATAAATGGTACTCAGAAAACTGGATAGATACATGCAAAAAAAACCCCATGAAACTGCTTTCTTACACAATCTACAAGAATAAACTCAAAATGGACTAAAGACTTAACTTTAAAACTGGAAACCATAAAACCCCTGGAAGAAAACTTAGGCAGTAAACTCTCTGATATTGCTCTCAGTGATATTTTTTCTGTTCTATCACCTCAGTCAAGAGAAACAAAAGAAAAACAAGTGGGACTACATCAAATTAAAAAATTTTACATAGCAAAGGAAACCATCAACAAAATGAAAAGATAGCCTGCTGAGTGGGAGAAGATATTTGCCAGTGATACATCTAATAAGGGCTAATATCCAAAATTCATAAAGAACTCATACACCTCAACACCAAAAAACAAACAATGCAATTAAAAAATGGACAGAGGACCTGAATAGACATTTCTTCAGAGAGGACATACAGATGGCCAACAGACATGAAAAAATGCTAAATGTCATTAATCAGAGAAATGCAAATAAAAACTACCATGAGATTCCATGAGATTCCATGAGATTTCACCATTACGCCTGTCAGAATGGCAATCATCAATAAATCAACAAACAATAAAGTGTTGACAAGAGTGTGGAGAAAGGGAAACCCTTGTATACTGTTGGTGAGATTGCAAATTGATATAACCACTATGGAAAACAGTTTGGAAGTTCCTCAAAAAATAATAATAGAACTACCTCATCACCCAGCAATTCCACTTCTGGGTATTTACCCAAAGAAATCCAAAACATTAATTCACAAAGATATATGCTTGGATATGCAGCACCATTTGCAATATCCAAGGTATGGAAGCAACCCAAGTGCCCATCAATAAATGATTGGATAAACAAGAAGTGTTACATATACAATAGAATATTACTCTGCCATAAAAAGAATGAAATTTTGCCATTTTTGACAACTTGGATGGACCAAGAGGATATTATAGTAAGTGAAATACGTGAGACTGAGAAAGACAAATCCCATATGATCTCCTTTTCATGTGGAATCTAAAGAACAAAATAAACAAACAAAACAGAAACAGACTCATAGATGCATAGAACAAACTGATAGCTGCCAAAGAAAAGGAGGTCTGGGTGGATGGATGAGAATGGTGAAAGGAAGAAATACAAATTGGTAGTTATGAAACAGTCACTGGATATAAAGTACAGCATAGACAACATAGTAGGTAATGTCACAACAGCTATGTACAGTGCCAGGTGGGTACAAATCTGGGGGATCTCTGCATAAATTATATAATTGTCTAACCACTATACTGTACACTTGAAACTAATATAAAACTGAAAAGATAAATAATTTAAGATTAAATCACAGTGATAATCCAAGAAATCCCACTAAAGGGCTATAAAGAGGTATCTCTGAACTAGTTTGAATACTACCTGGCTAACTTGCTGCTCTACATCATTACCTTTTCCCAGAACCCCTTTCATAGGTACCCATCAACTTTCCTCTCCTCTTCAAGACTGCTATTACTACTCATTCTTATCTGTTTCAAAGAAAGCCCCAGGAGTAGAACAGCAAGGACTTTTTAAATCAGTTGTTTCACATTGAGCTTTAAAATCTTTAAAGGGAGCTACCCAAGTATACCCAGCAACACGATTGTGGCTGCTGGGTAAGATCTACTGCCAAAAGCTCAGGTCAGTAGCCATCTACCTCACAAACAGGAAAATAAGTTAATCAAGAGTTCAGTATTGCTACCATTTTTTGATACCTTTTATAGTTTTCAGATTTACTTATTTTCGTTATTATGAGAGGAATAATTTCATTTCCTTCATTTCACTTGATGGGCGATAGAAGACCACATCAATTTTATTCAGGCTAAACACAGACAATGAAATAAAATTACAATTGCATTTATTATTCTGTAGAAAGTGAATGTTTTTTCTTCCTAGGGATTAAATTGAAAAATCTTCAGTGGAAGCAAATATTCTAGCAATTCCATCAAATGCTTTGTTTCAAAACTTCAGAATGCTTCCCATTGAATAGGTTGGTTCAGAAAGGTGTTATAGTTGTGTGAGCAGTACACAGGAAATGTATCTGTAAGGCATGTTACCTCAGCAAGAATGTTTTTTAAAAGGATAAAGTAGATCAGAGTAATTCCAGTAAATATATGTCATGTGTACAGTATTAAAGTGAAGACTCTAAACCCCTGCAATAGTTTGAAATTTGGAATCCTGATGTAGTCTGTGAATGACTGATTCGTGTATTGTGAAATCTTAGTAGTAGTTTTTAACTTTTAAAGTTAATCCACACATTCTTAACCCAAAAGAATGGTCACATTAGATGATAAGAAATCAAAGAGAAATCACTAATAAACCATTTATCATATAGCTAAATAATTTTAAGTTTGATCTTAGCAAAAAGGCCAAGAAGCAATTAGCTAAATAATTTTAAATGTATTTATATAGTTATAAAAAATGTATTTTAGAATTTTCCAAATACATTGCCTTTGTATGGCTTAAAATGCTCTTAAATAGTTAAGTAGGAATGAAATTGTCTATGTCTCTATTAACATGAGTATATATAGAAAAATTTCCAAAATATGTTTTTATAATTAAAATAAAATATATTTAAATATTTTAGCTATATGATGATTGGTTTATTAGTGATTTTCTGTGGTTTCTAATAGATGTATTAATTTTTAATATATATGTATACATAGATTTCTAATATATGTAACATCAGACTTAAATAATCATTAGTTCCCCAAAGTCCCAAGAACTAGAAATTATCCCATAGTTCATCTTTAGTTTTTCACCTTCTCAAAGACTTCTTAGAATTGCAGACTCTTTTCCTCCATAAATACAATCCCAATGGAAAAAGGGCCATGGTGAGCAGGAAATCACACCTTCCTGTTGTCCCATGCTCCTGTAACAGAGACCTAGCTTTGGAAATAATACCTAATTTAGTCATGCATTTCTTTTATTTTTCTTGGTACTGTTCAGTACCGTTAATCCCCATGATTCAGATGGTTTCAACCTAAAACCTCCCCTTGGTTTTCCTAAAAGTCACTAAAAGATAAAATAATGAACAGAAAGTAAAATATCATGTTGCTTTGTTCCTATTTTCCACATGGAATACCATAAAATGCATACCTTAGTTTATATAAACCTCAAATGCAAATGGAAGCACACATTCCAAAAAAGTATGTGTTTGTTGCACAACAAAGACCTAACTGATTGCAATCTTCCCTTCCCCTGACCTCCTAACAGGAAAGGATATCATCGAGTATTTGAATAAAGCTTCTACTTCTCTCTGGACAGATCATGCATCCCCTCCGTCTATAGTTGCGGTGAGACCCTGTGGCCCATTCTGAAGATTAAGTATCTCATTCTAAAAGAAGAGGGCACATGTTTGCCATTTTAGGAGTGGGAACTTATGAAATGTTAGGAGTGACATGATGTGGGCAGCAGGTGTTTGTCTTTCATGTTTCTGTAAAAACTTGAAAGAGTATCACAGTGTACAGGTAATGTAATGTTTATAATTTCCATTGAATCAAAGACACAAGAAATGTTATGATGCTCTCATCAATTTTATTTTTGTATGAAACAGCTTTGGCTATCATATTCCAGATGCAGAGATATTATAGAAAAAATATTCACATTTTGAAAAATCATCAATCTGAATGCCAAAGATGCCAATTCAAGATGGTACCCTTGGCACTTACCATTGGCCTAGTGTGGCTCTCCACCAAGTTCAGGATCAGTTGTACCTGTGGGCAATTTTAGCAGAGCTTAGTACCTCAACCTGTGTGGTTTTGAGAGAGCTCCTTTGAGTTTCTCAATGTACCCCCTGTGGCACTCTGTAGTTATATCAATTTTAAGTACACTTGTTGCCATGGAGGCTTCTTTATTATACAGCTATCTAGCAGGAGGAATTCTGAAATTCTCATGTACAGATTTAGTGATGGGCTCTGACCCCAAACCTTTTCCCCACCTTGCTGCTATGGAAAATTTATTACTCTGTAGTATAACTAGTTGTTTAATCACCTGTCTCTTGAGTAGACAACATACTTTTGAGAGCAAGAATTCCTTCTTATGTCATCTGCTGTAATATCCTTGAATAAACAAATGAAAGAAATAGAATAATAAATTAAACCTAGAGTTATATACAGTAGACTCTCTGTTAACCAGCATGCATGGGGATTGGTAGATGCCAGATAAATGTAAGTAGACTCTCTGTTAACCAGAACTCAAGCAACTGACACTCTCAAACCACTGGCCAAAAAAATTATATATCCTTCTTTAAAACTTAAAACATCCCATGGAGGAAGGCATCATTATCTCATTTTGCTGATGAAGAAATGAAGGGTTAGAGAATTTATTACACATTAAAAGGAAAATATTTGATAGTAAAATGGTTCAGAACATGGACTATGGAATCACCCTGTCTTGGTCTAAATCTTAATACTGCTACTTCTAGCTATGCAACCATAGGCAAGTTATTTAATGACTCTGAGCTTTAGTTTCCTTATGTATAGAATGGCTTATTAACAGCAGCACCCTTATAGTATTGCTCTGAAGATTAAGTCATATATGAAAACATTCAAACGGTCTCTGGCACATAGGAATTATAAGGTTTTATGCATGGGGCTTCTCTGACAACAAAGCCAGGGCTCACCGTATTGAATGAAATCCAACTAAATCATAACCACTGCTTCTAAAAGTGCTTTAGAAAAATCATATTCTGAGTTTCAAACAACCCATTAGAAAGATCTTTTGAAACCAGTCTTGATTAAAAATGACTAACTCAATTATTTGGAAACCCTAACCTCTACAAAGCACGTATTAATTTTGTGGACAATAATAATACCATATCCTGTGTTCCCATGTTTTGTAGTATTGTGAGAGAAGCTAATGGGGGCATTGACCCTGACATGATGATCTAAAATAGACACACAGACTACATCCATTCCACAAACTAGCAGAGCTCCCTGCTTTGATGGACTTATGTCTAAGAGTAGTATGACAGCTGGTCTCCAAACATGACCTCCGAAAGAACCCTACCTCCCAGTATTCATACCCTGGGTAATCCTCTTTCCTTTAATTTGAGATAAATTGTAACTGATTTTATTTTTTTACTTTTTATTGTGGGGAAATTTGCATAACATAAAGTTAACCATTTAAAAGTGAACCATTTAATGTCATTTAGTGTGTTCACAATGTTGTGTAACTACCACCTCTTTCTAGTTCCAAAACACTTTCAATCATGTGAAAAGGAAACCCTTTATCCATTGAGGAGTACTCCTGTTCCCTCTTTTCCCCAGCCCCTGATAATCACCCCCCTACTCTGCCAAAAGCTGAAAGACAGGCAAGAAGGATGATTACCCTGAGACTGCCGTGCCATTAGGAGACCCAACTAGCCCCGTGAAGAAGCAGCATGAAGAGAGGGGAGACCCAGTTAGCCCCTGGTAGTTCAGCCATGCCAACTGAGGTGTTGGAGATGAGCAGAAAGACTTCTAGGACATCCTTGTCCCAAGAAGACACCCTGTGGAGAGGAAGCAACTTGGTTGACAGTATGAACTGAGGCTCAAGACAATGTCCTCAAGAAGACATCCTGCATCCACGGTTGTTTAAGACACCCCAACTTAGGCTCCAGCCATAACAACTAGATGGATGGATAAATAAATAGAGTATATTAGAAAGTAACAAAGTGGTCTGAAAGCATACAAGAGCAGAGTAAGAAGTATCGGGAGGGCTGTGTAGTGAGTGGGGTGAGTGGCAGTGCTAGAGCTGGGGTGATCTGAGCAAGTGTCACATTTCTGACAGAGGAGCCAGTAAGATTTTTTTGAGGAGAGAAATTGCATGATCCAGATAATCTTTAAAAAGCACTTCCCTGCTGCAGGGATAAATGCAAGGAGTGGGTGGGGTGAACGGCCTGCTGGCATCTAAACACTTGTCTTTAAAATGATGGGAAAAAAGCGTACAGGTAGCCCATGAAAACCTGCAGACTGAGGACAAGCTGGCATTTCAGTTGAGGACAGGATAGTACTGGGTGTAATTGCTCCAGTAGGTACACACAGTGTCTGAATTTTCACATTGCATGGATCTGTGAAGTCTCCACCATTAATTGGTTCTGGGACAAAATTGAGTTAATGAAGGAAAAAGTAGTGGAGGGAGGAGAGGAAATTTTTTTCCAAGGAAATCTCTAATGTTTTCTAAATTTGAAGTGGAAGAAACAGGTTTTTGCCCCCATAAATATCATAGGTAAACCTCAAGGCTCCACTGGAGGAGACTCTTTGGCAGGCCTCCCTGCCCCCCACCCCCTTCCTGCAATCTCTGAAGCAAGTCCCAGATCCCCGAGGCTCTGCAGACCCAAGACCAAATCAACAGCCGGGAGAAAATCAACTTGAAAGGTCTTTTCCTAGGTCCCTCAGATAATAAATTCTATGTGACAACATCACCTGGCTAAGTGAGTGCACATTCAGAACTTCAAAGGAAAGACAGTTGAAAACCGATACAAATGAGAAAAAAATCTTAAAAATAATCTAAATAGGAACATTCAGTAAGTACTAGAAAATCTGCATTCTAATAGTGTAAATGAATATCTGAAACCAAAAGAAACATAAATACACATATTATGTGTGAACTTTAAATAATCCTAATATATATGCATATATATTAAGATTAATATCCCACTTGTACACAAAATACTTAGTTAATTATTCTATTTATAAAAGTTGAGTATAAGATGGACTGTGGGGATCTATTAAATAGCAAGCCCCCTTGCTGTATCAATGATTATTCAATTTGCAAGCATTTAATTCATGATCAACAATTCAGGGGAACTGAGAATGCCTTTATCAGGCCCCAGCCATGCTGTATAGCAAGTATTTAAAAACGTAACTGTCAACCTCATTTTCTTAAAGAGTTTATTTGCTTATAGAGCTTATTTTTCCATAGGGTCAAGGAAAGAGAACCCCCAAATTAGAAACGGCGATTACAGCAAAAAAGAAAGAAGAAAAAAAATTTAAAGGTTCTGTCTTTCAGCCATCTTGCAACTCACTGCAGAATATTCTGGTCACTACACTATTTCTTAAAAATACTGGAGCCAAAAGTGGACAATCTGGTTCACGAGGCTACACATTTATGGACCCAGTCCCAGGCAACCTGTATGAGTGCAAATTGTCTACAACTCTGTGTGCACAGATTTTGAACCCTCTTCGTGTCTCCGGTGCTACTCTCCCTTTTTCACAGAGGCATATGAGACAAGTGAAGACTGGGGCATAATTGCAGAAGAGTCACCAGTGCGTTTGTTGAAAATTCAGACTCCAGGCCTCCACTGCAGGTTCCAGGAGTCTGTAAAGCACCGAGGTCTCCGGGGCAATGGGATGGTGGGATGCGCCACCATTGCCTCCTGAAAGGTGGCATGCCTGGGGCTTGGATAAGACAGTGTGAACCAGCCAGTGAGGGGCTGAGGGAAGCCAGGGGACATCTGCATTTCGTTTCTTATAGCTCTTAAGAAGACAAGACTTCATCCTTGCTAAACAGAGAAAGATGTATATATATTCCATTAATATTCACCATGTATACTCGTATATCCTATTAACTTTGTACAAAATCCTAAAATCAGATAAAATAAAAAGAGAAGTATTTTATTATGGCCTATTCCAAATCATCTGGCATGGATTTTAAATAGATTCAGGTCAATTTAAGATCTGATTAAATCTTTGTCTTGCCTGTGTAACATGTATGTGTGTGTGTGTGTGTGTGTGTGTGTGTGTGTACACATGTATATATACACATATTCTTTTCCTAATTTTTGAATGTTAATATTCGACAACATGTTCTATACACATTTTGCTAACCAGAATGTATTCTTTCCTTGGAAGATGCCAGTAGACTTTCAGAACATTCCACACTAATTGTGTGTCAGCAGTGTGGGCGGGCTGAAAGAAATATATTTTCAATGCCTGTTTAGATTCTGATGCCAGGGCAGTGTGCCCAACTTCGTTGATACTTCCTTGTCTGATCCTCTAGGAATATGCTTGGTGTAGAAACTGCTGTGTCTGTTTTGTAAAGGTAACCACTGTGCACAAATTCATGATGACTAGGAGGGGGTCATTTTTGTGGAGCCTCTCAGGGAAGCCAGTGTCCATGGAGTTGGTTTTATTTTCTTTGTCACTAGATGTCACTGCATACACAAGTGTGCTACTGTAGCAGGGTAATGGGCAGCCTGAGAGCCCACAAAGAGGCGAAATAATTCTGGAATCCTTCCTTGTGATCCTACTTGGAAGATATCTGCACTTTGGATCTCTGAGAGGCATTCTCACAATCTTGTTTAATTAGGCTAATCCTCCTTAATACTCTGTCATTTTACAGATTGTGTGAAATGCAGTTTAAATGTGTGCAAATCTTTTGCCACTCAACAGAAACTTTCTGAGGGTTATATGTGGTAAATATATTTTATTCAGAGTTGCTTTTTTACTTCAAATTATGCACAGGATGCAAATTGACTACTTATATGCTACTTCTGAATCAGGGCTACATCCTGTTAAAACTCTCATTTGGTCTCAGAATGAAACATCGAATAGATACTCAAAATTGGCCCCAACCTAGCATACATGCTAGTTAGTAGTGTTACCATTTGCTTCAAGCTAAGAAACTTTAATTAAAGTTTACAATCCCTCTATCCAATGTCCTTCCAAATTACAGACTTGTATCTGCATCCTTTGGGGCCATAGGTGTGCTCTGTTGCACCCTTGTCCATGATTTCTCCTCACCAGGTTTGCTGCATTTGCAATATGTGCTTTAGAGATTAATTCAGAAGGCTGATACTACAGCCTTCTGGGGAGAATGTAATTTACATTTCCCCTACTTACTCCTAGCCCCCAAAGGGATTTGTGACAATCCTATCAGGAAAATCCTGCTGGGTCATTAGTGGAATTACACCTTCATATTTTATTTGCCAAGATCCCAATGCCAGTAGAAATTTTACCCAAGGCAACTACTGTTTAGATTACTTTCTGTCTTCTCCTTAGCTGCTGAACCAAATGTGAAGAGATACCTTATTAGAGCTGGGGCAAGCACATCCTTAAATTAAGGTTTGTACCACTGCCTGTGATCCAGTGTAACGAAATAAGCACAGATAAGATATTAAAGACCCAGGTTATGATCCTGAATGTTCTGTGTGGTCATGGGAAATCTGGCTCTCCATTTCTTCATCTGTAAGAGGGAAATGAGAAAATCTGCTTTATATCTCACAGTGTTAGGAGAAACAACAAGATAATAGATTTGAAGAAAAAGTCAAAAATATTATGTAGATTTACAACATTATTTCCATCTCCCTAATTATTTAATTGCACACATGTATTTTTAGATAAGATGGAGACAGTGATGGATTCATATAATTTTAAAAGTTATCTATGGTTTTCTTCTCTTTTTATAAGTTTATGTAATATTTTAGCCAATAACCACACATGATTAGCGCCTTTGTGACTAGATATTTATTTTCCTGCACTTAGCCAAAGGCTGTGTGTGACAAATTAAAATAGAAGGTGACAGCACAGAACATGGTGGCATGCATGTGGGTTAAACTCAGGCGAAAGGGTGCAGATCACCTTTATTGCAGTGCAGACCTCGACGAGCGTGGGATGGAGTCAGAGAGTGTGGGAAGGAGAAGGCAGAGAACAATCACACAGTGAAAGCCCAGCCGAATCTCAGAAGAGGCAGACCTGTGAATTTAGGACCCCAACATCCGTTTTTATTTCTGAGAGCCCAAGAGAAAGTTATGTCAACTGCTTGTATGAAATCATTTGTACAAAACCGTATTTTGATGAGTCTAAGTTAAACAAATCAGACACAGGCAGATTAAATTTCCACTAAAATGCACTAGATTTTAAGAATGGGTTAGGGACCAAAAAGAAAAAAAAAGGCTGAGAAAACTAAGATGAGTTTAATTAAATCTCAAAGGTGGTCAGTTTTTGCCCCCAATCTCTTCAGATAGCCTTCTTTCTTTTCAAAATGCCAAGACCCATGAAATGAGTGAATTATGCTGATGACAGCGCATTTGGTACATGGCGGGCTGCAGACCTCGGACGGCTCCTCTCTGCCTTAGTTCAGATTTCTACCAACACCACAGGCCTGAAAGGGATCCTCTAATTATGGGCGGGATTAGCGCTCATCAGCCCATGTGTGTTGTTCTTCGTGGCTTTCAGCCCTTGTGGTTTCTCAGTTCCTTATGGTCACTGTGGCCACCTAGAAATTCTTTTCAGGAGCATAATAACCAGATCAGCTGCTACAGGCTGGAGCCGGGCAGAACAAAGGAGGTGGAGGGCACTCCCGCAGACCCGTGTCTGTTCATAGATCCTGGCAGACACCCCGGGGTCACGTTAGACAAAACCACTTTCCAGCCCCATTTGATAAGGCTCCATCCCCAACGACCCACTGCCCCTACTTAAGGCCTGGGGCATATGCTCCAATAGCGTGCACTCAGCCAACGAAGTGCTTGCAACGGAAAAAACACACATCCAGGCCTTGGAACCAAGGGAAGCCTCCTCCTGTTCATTTTCCCCTTCAAATATTTCTCCATGGGAATCTTTGAGATAGATATGGGGAGTTTTAAGTTCTCAGAGTCTGTTTTTGATATACATCTTTGGATAGGGTCACTGTAAGCTATGGATAACCACCAGAGGGGGAAAACCGAGTGGTAAGCAATTATTTTATTCTAAAATGAGTAAGGCAGAGCAGCTCTTCGTGCCTTGCTTTGTTCATCTGTTGTCTGATACTACAGTGTGGACAGGTTTTCCCAAAGTAGCATCTGGTCCCTCTTGAAAGAGGAGTTTCGTCTCTTTCAGGTTTTCAGTAGTGGCCTCTGAGGTGGGTGACCAGTTGGCGAGGTGTCACCTGGCCAGTTGGACCTGTCTGATACCATGTTGCTCAGTATTCCCCTGCAGGGAATGGCCTCCAGTGCCCACCCAGGACTTGGCTCAGGGCCGGACAGTGGGCCACAGTGCTTAACGTTTAGCCAGAAACCCAGCATTAATAAAAATAGTTTTTATTAACAATAAGATGGGACTCCATAGTTTTAGAATGTGGGTTTGTAATCAGCAAAGTTGGGTTTCAATTTTGATTCATGTATATCCTAGCCTGCATGACCATGGTTCAATTTAATCTCCAAGGTTTTTACATCTGCAAAGAAGAAAAATGATAACAATTGGGTTGTTGTGAGATATTCATGAGAATACCCCAGATATAATGGTATGTCTTAACAGGTAACAAAGGGTGCATTTTAACGGGTTAGTGGAGGATTGTCTAAACGTGGACTTTTCACAAAGTTGCAAACACAGTTTAGGGAAAGCAAGATGGGACCTGTGCAGTACCTCGGGGCTTGTGACACCCCGGAGCTGTTCCTGTGTTAGGGCCACAGGGGCAAAGCCAGGGAGCACTTGTGGGTCACCAGAGATGAAGCCGTATGGAGAGAGACATCCTGACACAGCTGTGGCTTTGTCACAGTGGAAGGTGCAGCCAAAGTGTGACAAGGGGAGGGGGTGGGGTAGTGGGGGCGGGGATCGGTACTCAGAGAACAACCTCCGGTCCTCACTCTCCTCCCACTCTCTGGATCTCCTGCTCGCGTTACGCATTATCCAGCTAAGTAGGAGCCTGCAGCACATGCCCTTGGTGCTCACGTGTGTGTGGAAGGCTTCTTATTCTCCAGACATTCAGCTTGGGCGGTTTTTCTCCCAGGGGAGCATGTGGGTCACGTGCACACAGCAAACAAACATGCTGAAAAGTCTGGGTACCCAAAAGCACCTAAACCAAGGACCGACGGGAGTTAGTGACTACATACCCAGCTTCCTCACCATTACTGTCTCCCAGGGTTCTCCCAGGATCCAGCCCCAGTTGCCTACAATGAAAACTTACACATTATTGGTTTTATTCCCATCTCTGTCTCACTTCCCTGCATCCTGGAACCACTACCCATATCAATTATTTACACTATAATCTCTATTGAGGGATATTCTGCTGGGGGAACCCAAATTAGGGCAATGGTGTAGTCCATGTGGCTCAGCTTTCGGGGGCACAGGGAAGGATGAAGAAAGGTGGAGAGGGCATTTCAGGAGGGAAATGGAAGGTACCATATAAGCACTTAGCACAGGACCTGGTCTACCACACCACACCTTAGCTAGCAGTCTTAACTTGGCAACAACAATTGTACAGTTGTTTCCTCATTCTGCTCCTCTTCCAACACACCCCTCAGTCAGCTACCCTATTCTTCCTTGGACTCTTTTTCTACATTTACATTTTACCTGGTAGCACTGTTTGCTGGGTCTTAGCTCAGCACACACGCGCGCGTGCACACACACACACGCACACATCCAACATACACACATATATGCTTACACACTCATATATATATGAAGTCAGACAATTTGTGAACTCATCCTAGAAAAAGTGCTACATGCCTCATTCCTGAGTATCACTACGGTCAATTTCAAAGTACTCCCCTTGGGAAGCTATGCACCAGTGCCAGCGCCTAGTCCACCCTTCAAGCAACCGGCAAAACAATGAGATTTTACCTGTTGCTTGAGTTTCAATTAACAGAGAGTCTACTTACATTTATCCACCATCTACCAATCCCCTTGGGTGCCAGTTAACTGAGTGTCTACTGTATTCACTGTATTCTATGAAATGCATAAAACCATATTTATTATAGTATATCTGAATATTCCAGTTCCCAATAAAATCTCAACATATGTATGACAGTTCAAGTGATTAAGCAAAAGATAGAAGGGTTTCAACCAAAATAATTTATTGGAGCATACTTAACTCTAAGGCCTATAACAGAGACTGGCAGGTAATTAATACTTTGTAAATATTTGGTGGGTGTATGGATGGATGATTAGATGGGTCAGCCTAGTGGTATAAAACTAAATAATTCAACAGTAATCAAAATACTGATATTCATTCACTGGTTTTTTTGTCCAAAACAATCTCAATGCTTTTCTCATGGTGTGTGTGTGTGTGTGTGTGTGTGTGTGTGTAAATGAATACAGGAGTATCCTGAGAAAGGCCTGGATACAAGGAAGCATAAACAAACAGGAGCCATCACTGCAGTCAATACTCCCCATCATTTCTCCCTCCTCTTATGGTGGAGTTGGCATCCCTCCTCCCTCTTGAGCTTCTGAGTTCTACCTTACCACCTCGGGGCTCTTCATCTCTTGAGAGGCAGGATGGATTTCATCCTAATGGAGATTTGAACCCCTGCCAGAATCCCTTGGAGTGTTTGAATGATAAGTGAGTTTCTGGGAACCACCCCAAATCCCCTAAAGCAGAATTTCTGTGGGAAGAGCCTCAAAAATCTATATTTTAGTTAAGGCATATGCAAGTTAGGGAGTATGTATGTGGGTTTCAGAGATTTCCATTTCAACACAGCAATAAGGCTTAAAGGCTGGAGATTGACACCAAGTGCTCCAGTCTGTCTCAGCACTTAGTTTTGCTAACTGATGTATGTGGCTAAATATTTGGCAAATGACTATGATCCCCATAGTTCTTTCGTGTGGAGCAAACCATGGTTTTATTTATGGAGAGGGGGCGGAGGGATTGGAGGAAGTTTCTGTGTCATGTGAACAGAGACAAAGATCGCATCTCAATTACATGTATGATCTCCACAGCATATTATATATGGGGGAATATTTATTGTTTTCAATTAAATTGACTTTCTTTACTAAATTAAAAATATTTGAGTACCTCAAGTCACATGAAGTTTAGGATACCTCAGTTAAACCCCCAATATGTTATCGAATCAAGACTCTGAGCATGCAACTCCTAGGAAATGGATTGATGTCACTATTCAATATGGCCCAGAGCCCCTGGGATTCCCATTGGCAATTTCAAGGGCTTCCCTGACTGTGGAGAAGTGCGTTGGCAGTTATATTCCACATCTGATCCGGGATGAATTGTTCAAGACATGTAGGAGGTTAAGGTCTGCAACATAAAAACAACAATAACACCACCACCAACAAAGAAAACTTTGCAGTCTCCACTGAGGACAACCATGCCTCTTTAGTGCTTCTTTAAAGACAGAAACTATAAATAACCTTCTTATAATAAGCATTCCTTCCTTCTTTGTGAGATATAGTTTATATAAACAATTTAAGGGTAGCACATTTTGTGAGAAAGACCCTAAATGTATGTAACATTCCAGTTGGAAAATAAATAGATATTTCTAATGCAGAGTATGAGTTTCAATTAGAAAATTATTTTTAAACCAACAATCAGATAGACTTTATTTTATTACTTAAAACATATAAGGTAAAATGTAGTAAAAGTTTAGAATCAAACATAAAATCAAACATATTACATAAATGCCATTGTGCTTGGAAAATAACAGTGGATAGAAATCATATTTCTTTCTTTCTTTCATTTCATTTCATTTCATTTCATTTCATTTATTTATTGGTTCCCTGAGCAGGGATTGAATCCAGGCTGCAGCAGTGAGGAAATCATATTTATTTTTAAATACTCTTTACCTAATGTTATTTAAATATGGGGGCTTTATTCTAAAAGCCTTTTATGGTAATCAAGTTTAAGATCCAAACAGATCAGATTACCTATACATGCACATATAATTTATTATCCAAACTCAGGCCACTTTTGACAGAGAAATGGGTTGTTATTGATAATTAAGCTAGAATGATAGCTATGAACTGTGACTGTCTTTGGAAATTTAAATGCATGGACAACCCTACTTGTATACTTTATCCCTGGGAGTGTAAATTCCCTATGTATTTCATGCATCTTTCTACTATGCAAACTATTTTGTGACTTCAGAGAAATTAGGACTCCTTCAAAAGACAAAACATGAACTCTCAAGAGATATCCAAGGGCCTCAGTTATGCATTTATATATTAGCTTTCTTGCTTTCATAATAGCCCTATGAAGTCAACATTATTATTTCTGTTCTACAAATGCCAAAGAAGACAGAGAAGCCACTTAACAGGGCAGCATCAGGAAGCTACTGTCACCCGGGGGCTAGTGCAACAATGGGAGATGTGGTATCTCTACCAGAGGCCAGAAACTTAGAATATCCAACAGGAGCATGGTCCACAGTAAGATCTTGTCCAGTGAACATGGAGCCATTGAGGAAAGTGGCTGCTAATAGAGATGCCATAGGAAACAGAGAGAGAGAGAGAGAGAGAGAGAGAGAGAGAGAAGGGAGGGGGGAGAATCCTGGCTTCTCTTTGCTTCCACACTTTAGAGTTTCCATCGAGTTTCTCCTATTGGTTGAACCCACCCAGAATCCAGAGGGAAGGGAGCTTGGGGAGATGAGTAATATACACCCAAAGAGAAGGGCAGTAGATCCTTCTGAGAGTAAACAGGAAGTTGACCAGCATATCCACACAGGAGATTTGTCATACATTACTTCCGCATGTATCTTACTGGCAAAACTTCAGTCACATGTCTCCACTCAGCTGCAGGAGTGGCTGTGTGCCCCAAAAGAGGAAGGTAATACGGAAAATGGTGACCATGGTCGTTTCTACCACAGGTACCTACAATACAAAAAGCACTGTAGTGGCTACTGTGGAAAATAAAAAGTGAATAAACTATCACTCCAGCTCACATGGCCAACCCATGTGGTCATAGTATAGAAAAGGCTATAAAGACAAGTGCAGTAATAGAGTTGTCATGTCATGCCAGAATACTTGAAAGATTCAATCTGATGGGGGTACTACTAAACTGAAAAGATTTTCAGAGGTTATAGGATTTGAAAGGATTTTGACAAGCAATGGGAAAAGCCATTGAGAGAAGTGTGTGTGTGTGTGTGTGTGTGTGTGTGTGTGTGTGTGTTAGGGAACTGAAAGTAGACTAGGGTGGCAAATATGGTTCAGTCATAATAGTATGAATAAATGAAAGCTACATAGAAAACAATCAAGTTTGGGGTAGCTTTGCATATTGGGTTAAGACAAGGTAGAACTGGCAGAGTCAGTGTAGGGGAAATGAACCTTTATTCTATTCTTATATATAATTCAGAACCATAGAAGGATTTTGAGCAGGGTAGTAATGTAATCAGAGCTGTGTTTTAGAAATATAACAATAGATAACTCATAAATGGGCTTTATGGGCTGAATTGTGTCTCTCTGAACTCACATGTTGGAGTCCTATCTCCTAGTGTCTCAGGATGCGACTGTATTTGGAGACATGGTTTATAAAGAGTAATGAAATTAAAATAAGGTCATTCGAGTGGGCCCTGATCTAATTTGACTGGTGTCTCTATGGGAAGCGGAAATTGGGACACAGACATGCACGGAGGGAAGACCATGTGAAGACACAAGGAAAAGGCAGCCCACAAGCCAAGGAAAGGGGCCTCTGAAGAAGCCAACTCTGCTCACATCCTGACCTTAGATGTCTAGCCCTGGACTAAGGAGAAATTGAATTTCTGTTGTTTAAGTCTGTGGTACTTTGTACTTTATAGCTCTAGCAAAGTGGTACAATGGGTCCAGCACTGATTTCACCTACATTTGATTGCCTATGTACAGTAGAAGAGGGGTGAAATGAATGAAAGGAAAATTGCATTCATTAATGAAAATTAATGAATTCATGTGACATACTATAAAAGCTTAACTTTCTCCCACTCTGGAGGCCCTTTGAGAAGTAGTATATTGAGAACTGAGAGGACTCAGGACTCAGAAATACAGTCTCCAGAAACACATGCAGCACGAGTTCTCTTAATCTAAAAACATCAGTCCATATTGTTGAGTTAAAATGCACAAAAGTAGTATGTCAGTTATCTACTGCCAACATTACAAACTACCACAAATCTTAGTGGCTTAATACAGCATTTTCTGTTTGTGCTTGTTTTCCTCATGAAACTACCAATCAGCTGAGCAATTTTGTTAACTTGGACCGGGGCTGGCTGATTTTAGCTGTACTCAGTCATTCGTCTATAGTTCAATGGCAGGTGAGCTGCAGTCTGGCTGGTCTACAGTGCCCTCAGCCTGGATAACTTTGCTCTGCTGCCCTTGGCCATCATCCTCCAGCAGGCTAGCTTCTCTTAGTACAGAAAAGAAGAAGAAGAAAAGAGAAAGGTGAAGAATGTACCATCTCTTGAGACCTGGACACTAAACTGGCACAAAAATCACTTCTGCAACATTCTATTGGCTAAAACAAGTCACGTGTCCAATCCCAGATTCAAGAAGTAGGGAAAGAGACTTCACCCTTTCGCGGAAGTAGCTATAAAGTCACATTACAAACAGCAAGGACACAGGGAGCAGTAAAAAACTTGGGTCATTTTTGTAATTGATTATAGATTATTCCCAATGGTAGAAGCTTGAACCACAGTACCACTGAGTTACCTTAAAAGGGAACACCCAGCTGAAGCCCTCATCCAATGCAGGAATTTCCCCAAATTAATGCAAAAAGACAATAAAAGAAATGAAAGAAAACACTCAAAGAAGATTTCCACCACCTGACCATTTGACCTAACTTTTCTCACTGGGCCAAAAAGGGAAAAAACACGGCAGCTCTCTCACTGCTGCTATTCAGCCTTTGGTTTATCTGGCTTCTGCTGTGAGTCACAGCTGACTGAGGGGTGGGGGTGGGTCATGAGTCATGGCCTAAAACAAAGATAGAATTTGCTGGGGGTGGACTGGAAGGCGGGACAGAAGACATTGCAAGTTCAGGCATTATCTCAGCATTTAGGGTGATTTCTTCTTTCCTGCAGCTGGGCAAGTTGGGCAGTATGCCCCCTCCCAAAATCCAAGGGAGGAGGTTCTACACAGGCCCCGTGCAGCTGGCTTTCAGGGACTTACACCTTTTGTGCCTCTGACGGAGTCAAGCTGCTGATTTCAGAAGTGGCTGTCTCACTGCCCTGGCGGTGCTGCAACTCCCCTCCATCCCCCTGTGCCCGTTCAACAGAGCGTTTCACACTGCCATCCTGCAGGAGCAAGTCACCTGGTCAGTTTGAGAAGTTAATATTTATAGAGACTAATGGTTGCATATGGTTTCCTGCAAGAAAGAAATAATAAGCCAATGTTATCTATTGACCTACTCACACATATATTTGCATTCAACAACTTCTTAAAATATCTTCTGGCTCAGTGACTATTTAGCTTAAGTCACTGTGATAGGGATTTCCTTGTTTTGCAGCTATTACTCTCTATTTTAATTTTGGCTGCAGAGCCACCTGCCTAGAGTATACAAATATTTGTACATTTAGTTTCCAGCAATTAACACGTCTCCTACCCCGAGGGAAAGATTTGTTGAAAATTCTGTCACCCCAGAATGAGTCTGGAGACAGAGGTCCTGTTTGCCAAATAAGGTGAGTAGCAGCCTTAAGATGCTGAACTTTGAAATGGCAGTCATAGAAACAAAGGCCAGGCATGGCTGGCTCCCATTCAATCTGGTCAACAACATCCTTCACGACAGGACGTGGCATCATTTTGATTCACAGCAGAATAAAAGGAATCTATTTGTATATTTGGAAGTTTGAGTGAGGATTTCCTGAGTTCCTGATGAAGTCATTCCTGCCTTACAACAGCCTTGCTTGTACCACTAGAATTAAAACCGGATCACCATTTCCATTCAAGTGTGTGCGTGTGTGTGCATCTGTGTACACACACACACACACATGCACACACACGCACACACATGCACACACACGCACACACACATACACCCTTCATTTCAGAGTCTAATTAAAACTCAGTTATACATTATTTTTTTTCCAGATTAATGCTGACATCAAATCAAAATTTCAGCTTAAAAGGAAAATGCTTTAAACCCACCCTATTATGTTTGCTTTGACTGTCAGGGAGATAGTGCCTTTTAAATCATTTAGAACACATGTGCCCTGGATGCACTATTTGATGGGGACAGAAAGAGAAAAACATTGGCTGCAGGTATGCAGGAAAGATGCCTTGGTCTCATAAGCTTCTTCTCACAGAAATAGTCACAAACAGAAGATAACCAGACTTTGAGCTTTAAAATTCTTGCTTTTCTATGATTGAGTGCCTCCAAGAACCTCTTAGGGTGTTATTACTGATCCATGAAAAGCTCACCATCATTCTCACTGTTCTTAATACCATGTACCCTGCAGAGACTATCAACTTCTCCAAAGGGTGGTCTGCAGACCTAGACACAGGAGCATGTCTTCTTCTTCATGTCACAGAGACTGGGCAGTCAGGATGAACAACAGGTGGGTTGCAGAACCCCAGGGAGCCTCACTGGTTGCAGCAGATACTGGGGGAACCCTGTCCATACTTCTTGCCCTTACTCCTCAGGGCACAACAGCCCTACTTCTTTTTTGCCTAATGACTTTCTCTGGCACCTACTTCCCACAGCTCAGCCACTCAAGTGGTGGGTAAGAAGTGAGGGGAATTAACACCCACTGGGAGCAGCCTGATGAATAGCAGATAGCACTCGATATATACATACCCCAGGTCCCTTGCCACTGCAGAGGGACAAATTTGAGCCATATAGTCACACCTTTTCCAGCAGTCCCCAGCAGGACTAAGTTTCAGTTACTCACAGGTCTAGCTGGTTCAGTGAAACACCCGATATCAAGCTTGTCCAACTGTGGCCCAGGATGGGTTTGAATGCAGCCCAACACAAATCTGTAAACTTCCTTAAAACTTTACGAAAATTGTGCTCAGATGGACCTATTTTTTAGGCTCATTAGCTCTCATTAGTGTTCGTGTAGTTTATGTGTGGCCTAAGTGGCCCAGGGCAGCCAGAAGGTGGGACACCCCTGCCCTGTGTGGTCTGCCTTTCTTTTCCTTTCACTTCTCCTCTCCCACCTCTGTATTTCTTTTGCTGGGATATAGTAAGTGATAGGTTTTCAGGCTGTTCTATGAGTTCCCCAAGTAACTGTTTAGCATTGACATAGTATCTCAGAGACTGCTTTTGGGAAATCACATCTAAGAGAGGAGCAAACTCCCTTTAGACGCCATATTTTATATGTCCTTGGGGAACTGATCGAACAGCCTGACACTACTGTGAACAGGAGTATACCCCAGGATATTTTTGGATCCTGCTTTTGAAGAGATGGAACTCATCCCAATGCTGTTGGCCGTCTCTCACCTGACAAGCTTCATCCTCTTCACTGTCTTGTTTGCTTTTCTAGACACATTCCAGCTTGCCTGTTATACAGAGCAGCTCCCATGATGAAGCCAAAGTTCTGTGAATGCTTCTATGTCCAAGCTAGATGAGACTCACCTTAGATCTTTTTCCCTTGAGGCTCTTTGCTACTTTCCAAATGGAGTATACCCCCAGATTTCCCTCTGGTTTTTATATACCGTGCATCCTATTGCTTTGCTTATAGTCTCATCACCAAAGTCAGAAGAGCCTTTTGGAAATGGAGCTCAGATGGAGAAGTGATCATGTCAGTTCCTTCTGGCAGAGGCTCCTCCCATGGCCCTAAGAATATAGCCATTAAGTCCTGACCATGGTCTGCAAGGTCCATGACTTGATCCCTAGAGACCACTCCAACATCATTTCCTGTCACTCTCCTCTCCACTCCTTGCTTTTCTTTGGACATGCCCACGTGTTCTTGTTGCAGGATTTTGCATTAGATATTCCCTATGTCTGGACACTCCTGAGTTTCTCCCTCGCTTTACTCAAGGCTTTGTGCAAATGTTACCAACTCAGATAGGTCTTTGCTCACTATCCCTCTTTTTTTTTTTTAATCTCTTACCCTACTGGTTTCTATTTATAGCTGTCAACATCAATTGACATCATATGTACTTGTTTAGTTAGTTTTTGTTTGTCTTTCCACTACAGTGTAAGCGCCATCATTATATCACTACCACCATATGCCTAACATACAAAAGGTGTTCAATTATTATTTGTTTGGCTGACTGAATTAATATATGGTGTTAGCTTTAAGGAGAACTCAAAATGATCTATCAAATAGTTTTATCATTGTAATAATTTATACATAGTCCAGATATTTTTATATTGTGTATTTCCCCTTTCAGATTCATTTTTTTTTTTTAAGGACTGACTTTCCTGCTTTTCAATTTGCTTTTTTATTTTTATTTTTTTGCTCTTCAGCTTCAATTTATAAGGATATCTAAAATTGGAGATGGGCTGTTTGATAAATTAACTAATAAAGAATAGAATGTGTACCTCAAACTGAACTACTAGCATCTATGTCTATTTCTCCATTCAACAGATATTAATTGAGCATCTATTATGTGCCAAGCCTTATAGTACATGCCAGGGATGTATCAGAGAATACAATAGCCAAATATCTCTGACCTCATAGAGCTTATATTCTGAAAGGTGAGACCCACAAGAAAATGTAAATATAGTAAATAAGTATATCATTTAAAATGTTTGAGGGATAGCTTAGGTGGCCAGGGAAGGCCTCACTGAGAATTTGACTTCTGAGCCAAACTTGATTGATGAGTGTAAAGCCATGTTTACGAATGTGGAAGAATTCCAGGCAGAAGCTGAGGTGGGAGCAGCGTGCTAAGCATGTAGAAAGAGAGCTAGCCAGAGGCCACTGAGCAAGGAAGGGTGGTAGGAGATGGTGCACAGAAGCAGAAAGTAGGTCATGTGGGTCCCTGGAAGCACTGAAAGGACTTTGATTTTCACATATGTCAATAATTCTTAAGAAACAATACATGGTAGCTATTGTCAACCCATTCAACTAAACAGTACTTCCTGATTGCTCCATATAAAAAGTTATTCCATTAAAAAAGAGCATGTTTTCACTATTGTTGAATATGATTTTATTATATTGTTTCTTAATAAGATAATTGCTATTATGTCTTTTCTTAGTTACACAGTAGTAAAATACTTTTATTGATCATTAAAATGAAAAGAAAAATATAATTTATGAAATAAAAAAATAGGGGTTTAATAAGTTGGCTCCTTAAATCTTTTATTATAGTAGCTGTATCGAGATATAGTCCACATATCATTCAATTCAGCCAGTTAAAGTGCACAATTCAGTGGTTTTTAGTATATTCACAGTTACACAACAATCATCATGATGAATTTTGGAACCTTCTACCACCCCCAAAAGAAACCCTGTACCTATTAAGTCAGTCCTCATTTCTTCTCAACCCTGCCTCCTAACCCCTAAGCAATCACTAATCTACTTTATGTCCACAGATTTGTATATTCTGGACACTTCATATAAATAGAATATGTGGCCTTGAGTCTAGCTTTCTTGCCTGTATAAGGTATTCAAGGTTCATGTATGCTATAGCTTGTATCAGTACTTCATTAGTTTTATGGCTGAATAATAATATTCCATTGTATAGATATACCCCATTTTGGTTATCTGTTCATTAGTTGGTAGACATTTTGGGTTTTTCTACCTTTTGGCTATTATGAATATGCTGCTATGAATATTTTGCAAATTCTTGTATAGACATGTTTTCATCTCTCTTTGGAATATACCTAGCATTGGAAATACATTGATCCTTAAAATCCATGGTAAAGTACTACTAATATTGCTACCACTAATTGATAGCAATTAACTTTTAAATCTGGATTGATGAATCAATTAATAAGAACTATTAAAACAAATTAAAAATGATTTAGGAAAACTCAGTCTTAAATTAGGAGAAACCCTCAAAATTGATTTGCTTATCAAAGCTGATAGATTAACTAATAATGCCTTTCAGAACTAGGTAAGTTTTGTGCAAAGTCCTTGAAAAAAATTATATATATGAATATACCAGGGCTGTCTGAAAATAATCCAGCCATAAATGCCTCTATTTTTCATGCTACATGGCTGGATACTTTCTGGATAGCCCTTGTGTATTAATGTGTTCCACCACAGAACTAAAGCAAATAGAGAAAATGGGTTATCGTAGCCACTTCAAAAAAGAATTCTGTTTTGTCAAGTAAGTTATAGAAGAGCCATTCTCATTTGTGGTGGGGAACTAACTAATACCTCCATATTGCCAAATGGGCGATGGCCACCTCTGGAGGGGTTGTGAGTAGTAGAGCAGGGCTCCATAGGGAAACATTTATCAAAGCGTAAATATCCACCAGGTGCTCCTTTGTGACGGGCACTGGAAAAAGCATGGACCAAGGAAACTTCAGGGATTTAGTCTAGTTGGGAAACAAAATTACAAGATGTTAGGAATTGTTTGCAAGTTAGAAACAACTTCAGCTGAAGGTCTGGTGCCAGCTTGTTCTTAAAGCATAATTTACTCTGCCTCAAACTGCTTCCTTCTCCTCAAATTCTCCCAGGGCCTTGAGGTTTCCCACCACCAGGAGTGTTCACAGGATGGGTGGACTGACACCCAGGGGGTTTGGGAACCGAGGAGGTGAGGGGCTCTTGACCACAGAAGTCTGACTGTCCTGCTTTTGTGGCCTTGAGTCAGACTCTAGTGTGCGTGTGGTGAGAGTTCTGTGGTGAAATCGGTCATACCCTCCAGCTGGCCTGACTCAGGGTGATGAGTGTCCCCTGCCCTGCTCAGCAGCAGTAGGAATCCAGCCCCAGCTCAGCCACGTGGAGGCAGAGGCAGCCGGGCTCAGAGCAGGAAGGCGGGCAGTGGAGAGGGTCTCGGCCGGGACTGCTGGCACTGACCAGCTCCAAGGGAGCTGTAGATCCAACAAGACCCACAGCCCCCATCTCTCTCATTTCTGCCACTCCTACCCCACGCTGGGGTGGATCCCCTGAGACCAACAATCTCCAAAAGTGAACAAAACAGCCCTTTTCTGGTCACTTGCTATAGCACAGCTTGTGCACTCTTTAAAAACTCTACAGTGACATGAAGAGCCCAAGTTTTCTCTTCACAAAATCAGAAGCTGTGAGGCTTGGGGTCACAGTCTCCCTGTGAGAAATCTTTCTCAGGACATTAAATTTTCTTCTTTTAAAGAAGAGCTCCACTCAGACTGACCACATCTCTGAAATTGTCTTTGTCACCAAAGATTTATTTAAAAAAAAATAAACGGAGGAAATGAAATAGACAAGCTTTCAGAAATGTCCCCTTGTTCCTTTTATCCCCTCTCTGAATGTCATGAAGCTAAATAAGAACTTGGATATGATCTAGTACAATCATCTCATTTTTCTGGGTAAGTAAAATTGAGGCCCAGGAGAGTGAAAGTGACTGGAACAAGGCCACACGTACAGTACGCAATGAGCAGGTCCTGCCTCCCTAGTCAATAGTCCTTCCGCACACCACAGTCAGCCAAGAAATCAGATCAATGGAAGAATTCTCAGAAAATATTTGCTCAGGTTTCCAAGGTTGCCTCATGCTTACTATATTTTTCTCGTTCTGCCCCTGCCAGATCATGAGGTAGCTAAGAACTACAATGACCACATTCTGTAGTTAATGCTAATGGCTATTTTAAAGTTTGACTCATCAGTATATTGTTGAAGAAACAACATTCTCTTTGCAGAAATATGGACAGCGATCGGCAACTTCCTAATATTCTATCATGGTAAAGTGGGCAAGGGATCATGGTATTCTGCGAGGAAATGTAAAAACATCAATGTCTTCTAGGTGCCAATGATGGAATCACCCAGTGCTGTGCTGGCATGCATTGATCGACTGACTTGCCAACATAAAAAGCCCCAAGCTGTAGCATTTGCTGATTTCCATAGTGTCTGTATTCCCACTATGGCTGAGCTCAATGGATCGGCACCGCATTACTGAACCCAAAGGTGGAGAATGATGTGCTATAGCACATCATTATGTTGTGTTTCCACCATGCAGATATAATCAACACCAATGACCTCAAAGTATAAGTAATATTAAAATATGGTAAAATAATTCAGAAGTGATGACGTTTTGCTATTTACTACCTTTGTTTTAAATGAAACGTTTTCATTGTAAATGTGGAATGTTTTAAAATAACAACTGTATATAAAGAGTGGCTTTTAAAAAATCCTGAAAATTTAATCATTGACTTTCACCAACAGGCACAGGCCGGCTCTGGTGTACCACTGGATTCACCTGTTTCAAACTTTGTTGACTTAATCAATAACCTGCAATGCTGCCCTCATGAGAATAAGCCAACGCTAACCATAAATGAACTATGGACTCCTGGTTACTTTGATTTTATTTATAAAGATTATTAGCCTTCTTAAAGCTGCTTTTCCCTGAAAAAGATGCAACAAATAATAGGCAGAAATAAAAATTCTGGTTGTAACCACAGTCCATCTCATCTCTTTAATCCAGTTTGGTGATTTGCATGCCACACCTCATCTCCAAGTGTGATAATAACAAGAAGTAGGTATGATCTTTTCTCTTGTGACTAATGAGTGAAAGCACTGTGTTAAAAGTTAATTATCTCATTTAGTTCTCACAGCAGTTTAGTCTCATTTTACAGAAGAGGAGTTTGAGGCTCACTAAGTTTAATTAATCTACCCAATGTTGTAGTTGTTAAAAATCAAAGTTATTAATAGAACAAACTCAGGACTAATTGATTCAAGCATTTGGGTTTAACTAAGGTTAAAACATGATTAAAGAAGCTGAATGTGAAGAAGTAACTAAAACAATTCACAGAAGGACTGAAGAAACAAGGCATTGTGAACATCACTGTTCAAAAGAGTTGGACCTAAAGCCATTATGCAGTCAAAGCTGTTGTTAAAATAGAATAATAGCCTTATGAAGCTATAAATTAAAGTGGTTGGAGAGGAATGAGAGAGTATGTCTGTTATCTGTTGTCATGGTAACACTGCAACAAACAACCACAAAACCTCAATATCATACAACAATAACGTTCACACATTTTGAATCAACTTCAGGCAGGTTAATCTCTCACTAGAGATTAACCTTGCCCAGGACTGCTCCCGCATGTGGGGCTCAGCTGGCTGTTGCCTAACCTCCGATGGCTTTAGCTGAAGTGACTGGGCTCCAGTTTTGGATATTTCTTATCTTCCAGCAGGTTAACCAGGGCATGTTGTCATGGTGATAGCAGAAGCATAAGAGCATAAGTAGACACACAAGACCTCTTGGCTTGGAACTGGTATATTATCACTTGAACCTCTTTCTATTGGCTAAAGCAAATAGCAGAGAGAGCCTGTGTTTAAGGGGTGTAAAAACAGACTCCACCTGTTTAGTGAAAGGAAGCGCAAATTCGCATGGTAAAGGGTCTGGGAGTAGAGAGGGGTAAAGAACTGACACCATTAATGCAATGAATCAGTCAAGAGGTGAGCAAGGTGGTCAGTGGAGAACATGGAGTGACCCCTATTGCTGCTCACACCCTGTCATATTCATGAACTCTATCCCCTGCTACTTACTTGGAACCAGGCTATGAGTAGTCCTGGGATAGCAGCATGATACCTGGGGGAGAGGCATGAACTTTGAGTCCCGGCCCAGATCAACCCTTTACTCACTGAACATATAGGCCACTGATCCTGTACTGAATGAAGCTCTGATCTACCCCATCTGCAGCATGCATCATGAGAAATTTGTCTCTCTCACCATGTATTTATTCCTCATACTCCAAATCAGTGGTGTCCAAACTTTAGGCTTCCCTGGGCCACATTGGAAGAAGAATTGTCTTGGGCCACACATAAAATACACTAACACTAATGATAGCTGATGATCTAAAAAAAGTTCCATGCATGATTTTTGTAATGTTTTATGAATTTGTGTTGGGTTGCATTCAAAGATGTCATGGACCACAGATTGGACAAGCTTGCTCTAAATTATGAATAATGTGGGAAGGGGTGTGAGTAGGATTCTATGCCTGTGTTCTCCATTCTGGTCAGTCAATAACCTTCTTTTTCCTTCTTTTCCATTCCATATATCTTCTGTTTGCCCTTCCACATCTGCTCTCTGCATTCATTATCCAGCTCTCTGCCCATAGACAATAACATGCTCATATATGGACTCCATCAAGAAGTTTCCATCTCCACTGGCTTCCAGCTGGGATTATTAAAGAGGAGGCCCAGGAGACCAAAGAAGAGGAGAAGAATGAGGTCAGGGTATTTATGCCCCTGATTTTCTCCCTGTGAGGTCACCTTGGCTTCCGGAGCCTTTTGAACTGACCTAGATGACTCACTCTTATTTTTCTTCCAGGTCCTGGAAGCCATTCCCTCCCTTCATCCTGCTGGGTTGAAGGTTTCTGCACCTTCCTGATCCTTCGACACCCTACCTACATGGTTATAATGAAACCCTTTATCCATAAACCTTTCCCAATTATCCTGATTTGAGAGTGCCTTCTGTTTCCTAAAGGAATTCCATCTGACACACTCTCACATATTGAAAAACACTCAGTGGTTGCTCAGAAATGATCTAAGAGAAATGACCTAAGATTTCATATACTATCCTTGTATCCTGCTCAAAATCCTGTATACCCGTGTGACACCAATTTTGAAATCATGTCCAAATATGGTTCCTCTTAGTATATGAACTAGACATATTTTCTGCTCACTCCCATTTTGTAATGGTCAAAGAAAAATAAGATTAACCAAAACAACCGGGAATAATGGAAGACACAGAGCAGATATTTGTCTACTTTTTCTGGAAAAACTTTTAAGACCCTGGGGATGAAGACTGATTCTGTTCTCCAGGAGGAGATTCCTTACCCATTGCTCTCCAAGGTCCTTGGGGCCCTTTCTGGGATATTCTTATTTGTCCATTGTATTCCTTGGCCACCTCTAATGGGCTGTGGGGGTTATGCTATACTTTGAGACACTGCATTTCAGCCTGCTTCCTGATAATGAATGTTTGAAGGACCAAGATTGGTTTTAAACCTCAGTAGTCACAGATGTTTTTAGACAGGATTTATAGCTTCTTTAACAAAAATTTCTCAAATCCTCAATACACTTCTAATTCACTCTCTTTAAATTCTGTGTCTATAATCATGTTTATAGTTCTTTGAAATATAACCTAAAATATTTATTTCCTCGTCTTTTCAGCATAAATCTCTAACTTTTAATTTATAAGGTGGTTAGCCCTAGAGAGAAGATAATGCTTAAAAAAAAAAGAAAAAACTTTGTTTTGAAAAATCTTATTGGTAAAATTGACAAGGAAAGCCCTCTTAAATCCCAGCCCTAATGGTTTGGGGATCTTAAAACCAGCTTTTCCCACAGTGTAAGGCCTCACATTTCTGTATCATTTCCACTCTCTTTTAGTTTTTCATATGCATAAGCCAATTCTGAAATCACCCCTTTCAAATCTTGTACACCTTGTCAAATCTAGTTATGAAAAAGCAATAGCATAAGGTTCTGTTTTAAATGTCTTTCCTGAGACTTTCTGGCTTAGACCCCATGTTGTTACCAAGTGAACTTCCTCTGATGGCAGTTTTACCAAATATTTTGTTCCTATAAAACACAGATTGTCATGCTTTTAGCCTCTGATTATATTTCATCACTGCATCCCACTAGTCACTAAACCAAAGCTACGTATTTTAGATTCCTGATGTGTGTCTTAGTCAGTTTGGGCTGCTGTAACAA
This sequence comes from Lyroderma lyra, assembly GCA_004026885.1. Classification (NCBI taxonomy): domain Eukaryota; kingdom Metazoa; phylum Chordata; class Mammalia; order Chiroptera; family Megadermatidae; genus Lyroderma; species Lyroderma lyra. The sequence continues at coordinate 1,371,943 of PVJL010000002.1, read as the reverse complement.
AATACCATAGGCTGGTGGCTTATAAACTATAAAAGTTTATTTCTCACAGTTTTGGAGGATGGAAAGCTGAGACCAAGGTGCCAGCATGGTCAGGTTCTGGTGAGTTCCTTCTTCTAGGTTGCAGATTTCTGACTTCTTGTTTTAGCCTCACGTGGCAGACTGCAGAGACAGGAAGCAAACACTCTCATAATTCTTCTAAGGGCACTAATTCCATTCACAAGGGCTCTACCCTCATGACCTCACCTAATCGTAATGACTTCCTAAAACTATCGTATTGGAGGGGAGAGATTCAACATATGAATTTTGGGGAGACAGACATTTACTATGTGCAACTCTCCACTACTGGCAAGAGTTCTGCCATTAGTCAGGGTAATGCTGACCTATGTGTGGTCACAAATTAACCCTTCAAATGCAGTTTATTAACATAAGAAAGCTTTATTTATCATTCATGCTATATGTCCAGCAAAGGTGTTCATCACACACCACATTATGGTGGCACAGCAAAGGAAGAAAATACATGAAGAAGACATACCAGCTCTTAATATTTGACCAGAAGTGATAGTCATTACTTCCACACATATACCATCTATCAGAAAAAGTCATATATGGGCTGGGGAAAGAGGGAGAATATATGGAAATTCCATGAGGACTTCCACTTTCATCATATTTGTATACGACACACTGACATCTTTCAAATGACATGTGACATAGTTTAGACCTGACAATAGCACATCAGTTTTATATATACATGTTTTTTTCAGTACAAATTGTTTATCCAATATCAAATAAATGACATGGAAAATTTTACACAAGAACATCACTGACATATTGGAAACAAAGACGTGTAGTAATTGTCTCTGTTAAGTGGGTGTCTGATTTTCAGGGAGTAGTGAACTAACCATCAGGGTTTACTCCTGATTCTTTACTGAAGTTTACAAAGTCTTTGCTGACATTTTACCCTTCATCTCCCACACCATTTGGGAAGAATGATAATCAAAATACCACACAGGTATCAGCCAATCAGAACAGACATGGGCCTATCAGCATGGGTACGAGTTGTAAATAACTGCTCTTTGTAAGTTTGCACCAGTAGACACCTCTTGGCTGTCCCTCCAAGCATGATCAGCATTCTTCAATATGTCAAAATTTAGTCTACCTACCTTGCCTTTGCACAAGCTGTATCCCTATCTGGAATTCTATTCCTTATCTGGACAAACCTCTCTGGTTACCTTTCAAGTCTAAGTTCTAACATGATTTCTTTGGAGAGGATTCAAAAATGCTTCCTCCCAACTCTTCATTTTCCCCTTTTGTGTTTTCCGGAACGTTGCATTCACGTCTCTACCATGTAAATCATTACATGTGCTACCATTAATAATACTTACACATGCTCATCCTCACTTGGTTTCAAGGTCCTCTAAAATAATAGTAATATAAAAAAATGATGATAGCTTATATTTATTGAGTATGTACTATAGACCAGGTACTATTCTAAGTGTTTTATATGCATTAACAAATTTATTCCTTAAAAAAAAAAAACAACCTCTATTATTATCTCTATTTTGCAGATAAGGAAACAAAGCTACTGTGAACTCAATTTACTTGTCCAAGGTTAATTTTGTCATCCCAAGCACCTAGCACAGCCTGCACGCATGAAGCTATTGAATAAATGGAAGGATTTCTGCTGCCTTTACACTTTTGCTATCTTTCCTCCCATTTATTGTATGAACCCTCTATATTCCATTAGCATGCCTCCTTCTCTGCATGAGATCACTCCTAACAATTGTGACCCACCCCCAGATCTTCCCACCTCAGAAATTCTTACTATAAGTTACACCAATTTAAGTTTCAATTATTTTCAGTTTCCATATTGTTACCTGTCTTTCTCAATGAAACTCTTTTAGTACAGAAGCTATGTCTTCTATATATTTTCAAGCCTTTCACCAGAAACCATGGGTTCCAAAAAAGTGCTTGCTAATTGAACAATTAATGAGAAATAATCAGGACTTATGCTGTTTCTGTGTAGGGTAGCAACAACATTAGCTATCAGATCTCTATGCAGAAGAACTCAGGGTCACAGTGGAATTTTGCACAAGCCGGAAAACATACAGTGATAGACTTTGTACCTCCTCGTACCTCTTGTTGTCTTCCTACAAGTATTATTAGGTAGGGTCGCTGGGTCTCACACAGAGGAGAAGCAGATACCTTTATAATACAAATCACTGCTTTATATGCTGCAGGAAGATTCTGGAAACCCAATAATCATTTGAATTTCAAGAAGGAACGCTGAGTAAGGATGCATATATTAAGATTAGGTACAATTTGTAAAACAACAGACAAGCCTAATAACAATGGCTTTAAAAATTGTTATTTTTCCTTGACATGTATAAATTTGGATATAAATAAGTCCGATGGTCCTTGGTGTCAGGGGCTCAAGATTTTTCTGTTTTGTTTCTTTGTATGTGGATGCCATTTGCAAGATAAAAAAAATGGCTATGGGAACTGTGGGAGCTCACAATTTTTCTATCAAGTTCCAACTAGCATTCAAGAAGACAAGTCAAAAGACACTCTGGGAATGGGTACACACTTCTTCCATTTATATGTCATGGGCAGAACTTAGTCACATGCCCACCTGGCCACAAGGGAGGCTAGGAAATGCAGTCTTTATCCAGGAAGTTATTTTGTCTGACTACACTGGAGATTCTATTACTAAAGAAGGTGAAAACAGACACTAAGGAAAAACTGGTTGGGTTTTGATTCACCAGAAAAAAGCAGCTCTTTTTGCTCAAGGCTGATTGTGTCATTTGCCATATGAAGATATGGACGTGTCTCACACAAATGTGGTGAAAGTGAAACAGAGCTGTATCTCAGGTTTCCTCTTTGTTAACTTTCCCACTCAAGCTATTATAAATATTTTGTTGGTCTATCTTCACTTTATAGTGAGATAAATTGGAAGATAGGATAATTAAGTGAACAACTAAAAAACATCATATTTCAAAGTAGATCTGTGGCTTGTTGCATAATTGATAAAGAAGTAAACTGAATTAAAACTCTATTTTTTAACCATTCAAGTACATTGTGCTATGCCACACTCTGAAATGATTTGAATATTCTTTTGTTTTATTTATTTTTAAGTGGGGCCAGTAAATATATTTACTCTCTCAAGTTCCACAGTGAGACTGACATTATTATCCTGAGTGCTGAGGGTTATTACCTATTTTCCTTGTATATTGCAGCCTCAATATGTGTTTTTAATAGTGTCTCCGATGCAAATCTTCCTTTCTTTCCAAAGCAAAAATGAGCACTTAAATATCACTATTTATGTCCTCTCAAATGCCTATAGGGATAGTATATCCAGACTCAGTCAGCCCCTGGTCATTGACTTGTTAAGCAACAAATACACAAAAACTTATCAACCACGTCTCCATTTCAGCAGGACAGATGGCTTTTATCGCCATTTTCCCAGTGGCCTTAAAACAGTGTAGAGGGCCGGTCCCTGGGTTTTATACAGAGGGGTGACAAATACATGCTCACAATGGAAACTGGTCAGCTGGCTTCCTTCCTAAGCTACCAGGAACATTGACACTACACTGATGCACTCCTGGAGGTTTGAGAATCAGGAACAGACACATTCCATACCTCATAAGGATCTTCTTTAAGCTCCTACTCTTGGAGAATCTCTTCCTTGTTTGCCAGGCACGGTGCTAAACGGCTAAAATACACTATCCTAAGTCATCACAACGATCTTTAGAAGGAGGTATAGTTACCTAGCTTTTACACATAAAGAAAAGATGACTCAAGGAGCAAATTTTCTAAACTTTCAGAGATTGTAAGGAATGGAGTCAAGATAGCGAGCCAGTGCTTTTCATTTCGTTCAAGCCTGCCTTACACATAGTCTATGGATTCTTGATCCAGAAAATACAGAAGAGGAAAGCATTTGACTTTCTAGCTTAACTGATTATATAACTGGGTGCTTCTCTGTAATAACAATTCTCAATGTCTTTTGCACAAAGACCTGTCATTACATGTGAATTATTATTATTTACCTTCTTTCATAGGACTTGCTAGCCACTTATTACCAGTTATGTAAACAGTACTTCTTAGAGCTATTATACATAGTATATAGTATTTGTTTTTGTTTTTGTTTTTGCTTTTAAAAGCTACATTTATCAATGGAAACAAATATTTGACCCTGTAACATATAGTTAAGAATATAATGTTAATGTATTAAAAAAGCAAGAGATATACATAACAATACATTAGTAATGATCAAATGATGAACTAGAGATGGTAAGGAGTAAAACACACTTATCTAATTTCTGTGTGTTCTATGATGAGTATGTATTAAAATAACAATTGGAGAAAATAAAATGCATAATTTAAAAAGATGAGGACCTGCAAGTGAATTTATTAGCGTCATCTAAGCATTTGTAAGTTTTCAGAATTTCATGGTATCATATAATAAGAAAACTGGATGGAATCGCAGTCATTATCTATCAGGTTCTTTGCCCACCAGCTTGATAGTTTTTCTGATCATTTTTGTTGACATTTAGTGGATCTTAGGTCATGCCAATTGCCTTGGACAGGGCATATAGAAGAATAGGGGAGTACAAGAAGCTAGGATTTCAAAGTGTGTCTGAGTAGCCACGTAACCAGGAAAACAGGCAGAAAGCTGACAACACGAGAATCACCAACTTTATAAACAACGAATTAGAGAGTATGACTCTGGATCCAGGAATCAGGGTGGAGGGAGTCAGGGATCTGGGAATTACAGATGATTCTTGAAAGAGATCCCAGAAAAAGTAAGTGATCATTTTATGAGCAAAGGCATCTCAAAATGAAATGGATTGGGAGCCATTGCCCAGCATGTGTGTTTTTCTGTGAACTTTCTCAGCTAGCTTGTATTCTTTCCTAGGTCTCTGTGTGAGGTGGGATTAGTTCACAGACTTGTGTGACTTTGGACAAATCACTTCACCTTTGGGGCCTTTTCCCTTGTTTTAAAAATGATCAGCCAGATCCACCTCTAAGATCTTTTCTAATCATATTATGCTATAAGCTCAGTGTTTCACCCTCACCCCCACAAGTTTCTTTTCCTTATATTCCATTTGATGAATGCCTTTCATGATTAGAAAGCATCTGCTCTTCCGAGAAAATTTCTATGTAGCATCACTTCTTCTGACCAAGCTAAATCCTCTCTGTAGTCAATTTAAAAACATAGGCACCTCGACTGAAATTATAGATTTTTGAGTACACACCTTCAGAATACTCAGTTTTTGAAGAATGCTGAATTACAGTTATGCACCACATAACCATGTTTCAGTTAATGAGACATTGCATATACAACAGAGATTATAATGAAGCTGAAAAATTCCTGTTGCCTACTGAAGCTGTAGTCATTGTAAGGTCATAGTGCAATGCATTCATTACTCACGTGTCTGTGGTGACGCTGGTGTCAACCAACCTACTTCACTGCCAGTCGTATAAAAGTAAAACCCATGCAATTATGTACAGTATATAATACTTGATAATAAATTACTATTTTACTGGTTTATGTATTCATTCATTTACTGTACTTTTTATTATTATTTGGAGTGTGTTCTCTCTACTTGTTAAGAAAAGTTTGCTGTAAAATGGTATGTTGTTTTACTCCAGCAACAGCCTCATATCTTGTGCTTACAGTATCACTTGATTGCATTGTTTCCTCTCATGTTGTTTTATAAATTGCTGTAGCCTAAGTGTCCAGGGTTTATAAAGTCTACAGTAGTGAGTAGTAATGCCCTTGACCTTCACATTCACTCACCACTCACTCGCTGACTCACCCAGAGCAACTTGCAGTCCTGCAAACTCCATTCATGCTAAGTGCCCTATACAGGTGTACTATTTTTTATCCTTTCTACTGTATTGTCCCTACTCTTTTTCTATGTTTAGATCTGTTTAGATGCCCAAATACTTATCATTGTTTTACAATTGCCTGTGGTATTCAGTACAGTATCATGCTGTCCAGGTTTGTAGCCTAGGAGCAGTAAGCTATAATGTATATTGTGTTTGCACAATGACAGACTTGCTTTACGATGCATTTCTCAGAACACATCCTGTCATTGAGCAGCACTGGACTGCATTAGTTTTCTGCAACTTCCCTAAACATCATCTACACCTCGAAGGTGTACTCAGTGACAGCTCTGTCTGGTGACAGTAGCTGAGTGTTTCCGATAGAAGGTGGCTGGGCTCTACAATGCCAGAGAGAGTATCTGAGAAGCCAGTGGGTGGAGGGGCTGCCTGCTCCTGGGACAATGCTTTACCGCTTTTCTCAGTGACTCGAATAGTGAAAGGAAAGCTCTAGCATTTCATAGGATAAGACGGGAAGATAATTATGGGGACTAAAATAGCACAAGGCTGAGCTGACAATTTGGAAGATGGTGCCCATTCAGAGTGAAAAGGGGGTAAAAGACACTGGCTAGAAAGGGTAGGGAGGCAGTTTCCTTGAAAGACCTGAAAATGAGCAGCAGGGAAGATAAAAGGATAGGGCTGTGCACAATAGCATATTCTTCTCTAAACCACCTAATTCTCCTGGTCTGTATTCATCACTGTCAGGCTCTGCGGAGCCCTCAATGAGGGCTTTATGTTGAGCCAAATTATCTGCTCAAAGATAGAAGGCACGCCATGCAAATGAAGCCAAGCCCACAGATAGGCTGTTAAAATACTACAATTTGTCAGCATTTAGATAAACAAATGAAGGGCATACTGTGTGTGGGAGGTGGACCCCTGAGAGCTTTCTGGGTATTTTGACACTTGTTGTGAGAAATATCTTTAAGGCCCTCACCCTGGCTCCCTCCTTATCATTTAAACGGAGGAAAAAGAGTTGCTAATTTACTTAGACTGAGATAGTTGGGGGGCTGAGGGAATCTCCGCTTTCATGCACTGGTACTTAGGTTGTTGATTAATGTCCTTCTCATTAGGCTCAGCTTTCCTTTCTGTCTGCTGCTCAGCAGGCTTCAGGAGCAGGGAACTCTTAAGCCTCTAGGAGTGGTTTCAGGGAGAAGGCGCGTACACACACCCGTGCACACGTGCCCACACACACGCACGCACCAGCTCACAAAACTTAGAGTAAATGAACCTTATGGCCAACTATAGGAATGCAAAATCATCTTCATATCCCGAAAAAGGTGAAGAATTTAAAGCTCCTGTCTTCCAAAGAGCATTGCTTTGATTCTCCCAGCAACTCGGTCTTGTTGATTAAAGAAACAGAAAATGAGCCGTGTGAATTGCTCAGAGCTTGCAGGCCGTACTCCTGCTGTCTGCTGGAAGGGGACAGGCACCAAAGCAAGCCGGGGAGGGGGGACAAAGCTGCCTTTCGTGATCTAGTCTATTCTCCTGTTGCTTAAAGGACTTTTAATGATGCTCTGGTGACAGAACTTTAGAAATCTGATCAAATCAATTGTAGCACATTTTCAAAAGCAAGATTATGCGACAATGGAATCGCCACCCCTCTCGGAGCATGCCTGGCCACAAGGCCTCCTGCCTAAGCTTATCCACAGCTGTTGCCCAGCCTAAAGCTGTTATGGTGCATCCCCACCCCACCCCACCCCGGAGCCGAACCTTGGTGGCATGAGCAAGCCCATCCGTCTCAATCCCTCCCACAAGACAAGAGTCACTAAAAATCTCATTTGTGCCTCTCTGCCACTCGGGCCTCCACACAAACCTTTCTGTTCTTTGAGGAGAATTCTGTGGACTTAATTAAGTGTGGTAACTTATGTGTAAGGCTGCATTGATGGAGGAAATGTGGTACAGATGTGGTGTGAAATGATGGTGAATTACTCTTGTGAAGAATACAAATCAGGGTGAGTGCCCATTATCCGAGGCCAAAAGAAGTTACTGGGCACTCAATTATCGCCTTCTTTGTTACCGCAGCACACCAGATGGTTCCAACACTGAAGAGTTTTCTATTATCATAACATTTTCCTAGAGTGCCTTTTCTTCTTTTCCAATTCCCCGTAAGATGATTACCTTCTTATGGGGAGTTGGTTGTTGAGAGGGGTATTGGGGGGGGGGGTCACACACAGATTCTGTGAGGAGTAGCAGGGAAGAGGGCAGTGGGCAGTGTCCTCAGCACAAGGGCCTGCTGATGGCCTGTGCTGTGATTCAGGCCAATCGCTCATGTGAAGTGACTGCTTGGTCCCCTCCTCCCTCTGAGTCTGCCACGCCCCACCTGCCCCCACATCCAGAAGACACAGTGTTCGAGTGTGACCGGCTGCTCTGCCTTCTGTCAAAGCATTTCCAGCCAAGTGAGCAGTTTTTCTTTTACGGAACTGAGTGATCCTCAATAAAATTAATTCCCACTCATTGGCAGCATTGAGGCGTCAGGTGAGGACAAAAGTAAACGAGCTTGTGAATATAGGGCTAGTCATTAACTCGGGGCACCCAACTCTATCATCTGCCCATTCCTCCTGGCTCCAGAGAGGGGGGAAAAAACAACACCTCCATGGTAAATAAATAAATAAAACTCCATACCATGAAAACCTCTGAAGCAGCAAGCCCAGACTGGAGGCCCACGGAACTGGCGACGAGGGAGAGATCCCAGACCCTGAAGAATCTTTCCTACGGAAGAAACACAAAATGGTGACATGTTAAAACCATGGGTTACTGTCTGGTTCATTGCTTGATCGCCATATGGCAAAATGAATTTCAGGGATTCCAGGTGATGCCTCTAGACGTGGTTTCCAGGTAGGCTGCCTCCAGAATGCATAGGAGGATGGGAGGGCATCGCATCGTTCCCTCCCCCTCTCGCCTAGTCCCTGGGCTTCCATTGTCTCCCTTCCACTTCAAAAGTGCTCCTTCTCTCTGAAGAGCTCGGATATGGTAGTGTTGCATATTCTATGCTTAAAGGGGAAGGACCCTACAGACATCTCTCTGAAGTTAACTGTTGTTATGACTGCCTCTGTTTGCTAAACATAATGATGGTACTATGAGGAGTACTGCCTTTATGACTTTCTTGCTCAAGACAAAAGCACAGCCCTAGTGGTGTCTGCTTGAAACTTGATCATGTGGTTTTCAAGGCTGGCACCCACATCCTACTTTGGGGTTAGCCAAATAAAAGTATATTTTGGTTTGGTACTGCTAGCACTGAGGAAATGATGGGTATGATCTCTGGTTCAGAGTTTATGTTTATTTAAACTGTGGCCACCATGAGACACACGTCTATTTTCCATGACTGAACAAAGCCTCCCCTTCTTCCCCTTCCCCTGCTATTTCCAAGGGGAACGTTTGCCCCTCTTATCCTTGTAAGTGCTTTCCTATTTAAAGCTAAAATCTTCGTGATGCCGTTGGCTCATCAAAAGAAAAATCAAAATGATGTCGAGTTATAGCCTAGAAAGTCAACACTGAACACCGAAGGCTATTTATTATTCACAAACACATAAAGCCACTGACATGCATTGTATAGATCCAATTTCAACCTTGTCTTTCCTTTAATAAATGAAACAAGCTGTACTAGCAAATGAATAATCAAGCCGTGATAACATCTGGTTTTCTAAGCATGAAGCAGAAAGATCCATTTTTCTGTAACAATCACCAAAAGAGAGCTCATCAGAAATCCCCAAACATGATTTGGGCTGCAACAAATAGAAAAAAATGTATATGCATGATCTTAGGCACAGTTACCACATTTTCATAAGCAAATGCTTCTTTCACTTAACAGGGGTTTAAATATGATTTAATATCTTTTGTGCAACATATATCCAGTCACCCCACATAATCTACCAAAGAATGGAAGACGTTGGTCCAAAATCAATAACGATAATGAAAGATTGCATTGATTGCTACTGCTGGATAAATGATTGAGAATGCAGCCGGAAATACATGTAATGTTGTTCTCTGTTGTAGCTATAATCTATATTGTATATAAAAGGAAGAGATTTTCAAAACTGGCAATGGGAGAAGGATGGTCTGTGCCATTGGACAACAGGTGTTTTCACTTTTCAACAGGTGCTTATCATCTTGGGTAGCTACCCTTTTCTTTATTTTCTAAATCCAGTAATGGGCAAAACCAGAGAACTGTTTGCTGCTAGCCATGCTCATTAGAGCAGAGATCCAGGGATCCAGAGTTGTGACAAAGACCTGATGCAACAATAGGTCAATGGAAAGTTTCAGCAGTGTCTACATGCAGTGAAGGCCACAAAACCTATTGTGAAATCAACTAAGGATTCTCAGACTCATAAATATCTCCATTTCATTGGTGATAGATTAGCTGATTATTTAGGACTATTCACTTTCTTTTTCTATTTCCATAGGAATACAGGCAGCCTCTGACTTAACAGTGGTTTGACGTATGAGTTTTTTACTTCACAGTGGTGTGAAAGCAATACACACTTAGTAGAGACCATACTTTGAATTTTTATCTTTTCCCACGCTAGCAACAAATTCATAGTCACAAAATAGTCACAGGGATGTAAAGTGCAGCAATATCATTCATATATATAATATATATATTTATATTTATATATATTTATATTTATATAGGTCATATAATCAATTACATTGTAATAACTATATATGGTGTCAGATGGGAACCAGGTGTGTCGGAATAAGGATTTTGTAAGTTTTATAAATGTCTCATCACTATGCTGTACACCTGAAACCAATATAACATTGTATGCCAAATGTAATTGAAAAATAAAAATAAATGAAGAAGGAAAAACCAGGATGGTCTCTCACGACGTCGGGCAGTGGCAGTGAGCTGCAGCTCCCAGTCAGGGTGCAACCCTGAGGATAAACTGTAATCACTGCTCTCAGAGGAACAGAACTTTAGTGAGAGAGTGTGTTGTATCCAACCAGGCAGATGAAAGGTTATTTGTTCCTGATAAAGTAGAGGGTGGAAGGGATTGGGCAACAGCCCTCTCCAGCTCCCGTGCCTCCTGACACTTCCCTCTTTTTCTATCTGGAGTCTCCTGATTGGAACTCCAGAGCATCTTCAAGTTAGGAGGCTAAAGCCACTAACTCCAGACTGTAACCATTGCCTAGAATTTGTTTTCTTGTGAGAACCCCAAGGTAGGTACGCATCCCAAATCTGAGCTTTGACAAGCTCAAAGATACATACCACTTTGCAATTCCTTTTATTTCTTCATTCAGCAAATATGAATGATATAGCTGTTACCCAACAGGCACTGCGCTAGGCAGTAAACATGTAATGGGAAACCAGATACGGTTTCTGTGTTTATCAAACTTGCAGCCAATGCAAACAGCAGACATTAATACATAATAAATGAGACCAACAAATATGAATTAATAAATGCTAACACACATAAAATAAAGTTGCATTTTAGTGCTAAAAGGAAGGGCTAAGAGATTTGATCCGGCCAGCAAAAAGAGGGCAAATTTCATTGAAGATATAGCTACTGAACTGAGATCTAAGGACTGAGTAAGAGACACGTATAATAGGTAAGAAGGAGAAAACCCTCTAGAAGGGTGGAAGACTTTGTGAGGAGAAGCTCTAGGGCACAGGAAGAAAGACCAGTTGGTATGGCTGGCCCAGGTAGAGGAAGGGAAAATTCACAGTGTTCTACAAGGCCTGAGAGGTAGGAGGAGGCCAGGCAGAGAAGGGCTCTGTGGGCCGTTCATATGTGCTGTTTGCCCATAAACCAATGGTAAGCCATGTAAGCTCCCAAGTGAGTGGTGATGGGCCTATTCCGTACTACCCTGAGGTGGTACTACCCTTGAGTGGCAGGGTTAGAATAGGTGTAGGTAGCGCCATTCAGAGGGTTTTCCAGTTTTCCAGAGAAAGTAAAATGATGGCTTAGAGTATTGGTTATAGTTTTGAAAAGAAATGAACGAAGTTTAGATACAAGGTCAGGAAGAAGTACTGCCCTAAAATGTCATATAAGGTGCTTGAGTGTGCTATTGTTATGTTACAGAATTACATGCTTATGATTTTGTAGTAAAAGATTCGGTATAGATTGCCAGCTAATAAAAAAGGGGGCGTTACTTGCGCTGGACACTGTGTATTAGCAAATAAAATTGGGGTTGATTTTGAAAGGGGGTGAAGGAGAGAGAGGGTCTCAAGGGTAATTGGTGTAATGAGATGAAACTTGATAGCTTAGTTTTAGACTGGTTGGATTTAGGATCCTCTTGGAGACATTGAATAGAACTTAGCAAGTGGGTAGTTATCAAAAAGTTTAAGGATATGGACTGGAGATTAGTCTCCAGCTCAGAAAGTGGGTAATTGAAAGGAGGCATGTAGCTGAGGCCTTCTAAAAATATTATAGAATAAGAGAAACAACTAGGGCTGTGCCTTGGACTAACGTTTAGTGATGAGTAGAACAGGGAATTCCCATACTGAAGGTACTGAAAGGATTCCTTAAAGGTAGATGGAAAACTAGACTATTGGGTCATGGAAACCATAGGAAGGGAATGTTCCAAAAAGGAAAGATGGGTCCCTAGGGTCAAATGTTGTTGAGTAGAGGAGATAAAGATTTGGGAATATTATTTGGATTTCGTGGAGATGTCTTTGGCTACATGAACAAGACCTATTTCAGTGAAATAGTGGGGCTAGTCATGTATTGGAATGAATTGACAATTATTATCTCTGTATATTTTCCAGTCTTGCTCCTTCTCACACAAACACTGGGAGTGCCATTTAAAGCATGAGTATCTTTAATAAATGAATATTGGAACCAAAGACACAGGATGGTCTTCAGCCAGCCTTCAAATGTTTACTTAACTTCAACTACCCTCTGATTCACATCTTCCTACCACCACTGCTCTGCAGTGTGTAAGAATGCAATATTCACTTTTAAAAATTTATTTTTTGTGGGAAATAAAATGAAGTGAATAATATACTTTATTTTCACATAGCCTGATTGTTTTAAAGTAACATGAAAACTTTGAATGCCAGCTTTAGCAAGTACCTAGGGACAAGAATTTCTCCTTGGTTTGTTATTGTACTTTCAAAAATATCTCAGTTATCAAAGAAAAAAGAGCTGTAAGTGGAACTTGTGTTGCAGGCAGTCCAGTGAGTGAGTAAAAAAATGATATAAAAATGTGAAATGTCAGTATTAGAAATTGGTGAGTTGTACAGAAAGGATAGGAAACTGAGCCAATGCCCTAAAGTATTATTTTCCAAATAATAACCAAAGCCTACAAATTTCTCCATTTTTTTAAAGATCTACTTATCTATAAAAAGAAATATTATTCAATCCATGGACACTTAAACTATCAAATTAATTTAAGGAAAGTCTTTTGATGGTCCAAGTGTATTTTGAGCAATTTAAAGAAAAATAACTTGTCTTTTTTTTTTATACAGGAAGCATCATTTTGCCAAAAACAGTTGAATCTAAATGACAATATTTAAGATTTTTTAAAAGTATACTTAAAAGCTTTCTAGTGGAATGCAGATTTGGGGATGTGAATGTGTTCATTGCTGACATCTAATGTAATGCCAAAAAAGAAAAAAAGAAAAATTTTTGGAGATAGCCAGCCAAGGTCTGTTTTGCTCCAAGTACATCTTGCCTTAGTGTTTAAGCCATAAGTCATTTATTCACTCATTCAGCACCTATGTTGAGCATCTACATAGTTGTACACATTGTTCTGGGCATTAGACCACAGCAGCAAATCTGTGGACAAATTCCTGTCCTGTTTGAGTTGATATTCTAATGGAGAAGACAAATAATAAAGATATAGTGCAAATAGAAGATAGTGAGAAGTTTTACAAAGAAAACTAGAGACCATGAGAGAAAGAAGAGTCATCATAGATGCTATTACAGAAAAGTTGGTAAAGGGAACTCTCTGTGAGGTTATATAGAGATCTGAGAAACTTGAAGGAGCAAGCTTTTATAATTATAGGAATAAAAGAACATTTTACAAATAAAATACAAAGGCCCTGGAGCCTGCATGGTGTGTGCCCCACAAAGTAGAGCCCTGCCAGCTCCATATCGCCCCAGACCTTGAAGATACAGAGGATATGTTTACTCCAGTGTGCCTCCCTGAAGATGCTCTCATCAGCTATGGCATCCAAAGAAAAATCTGCCTCCTATTATTGTCTCGTCTTGGTGAGTTTAGTTTGCAAATTTTCTGTGGTTTCATTAAACTGAACCAGAAGTAGTCTTTGAATAGATCTGTTGCTTTGGGAAACTGAATTAGAAACTAGCTCAAAGTCTGGCTGCTTGGGGTAGAGCCAGGCTCCCCAGTTCACTTCTGGCGAGACTGACTATTTGCGTCCCTCTCTGAAGGCAGACCCAGGAACCTACCATTCCAGAGGCACATTGAGGGGGCTCAACCCAGAGTATGCCAGTAGTCTGGCTAGGCAGACCATGGCACATGTATTACCTCATTAAACCTAAAGGCCTCAATGAAAACCATAACAGGCTGAGCATGGGCAAGACATGATTTTTGACATCTGGACATCTGCTCCTTAGGGATGGTTTAGCCATTCCTCCTCCACAGATTCATGTAGACTGGTGTTAAAACCACAGGGGGTCTTCTTTAAATTTTAAAATTTAGAAGAGGGACTTTATAAGTCACACTTGTGTAGAATCGCCCGCATCTCCACTGCAGGGGAAGATGCAGAGGAATTCTCTCAATGCAACTTTACATCACTTGTTCTAAGACCCAACTGCTGTCTCAAAGCCACATTTCAGCCAATGGCCTACACATTATTTAAAAGAAAAAAATTATTCCTCGTGATTGCAAAGTTCAGGGAATTCATATCAATTCTGGATTTCTGCATGCTCTTGAAAAAGATCTGACAATAATGGAACCACAATCCCTTACAGCAACAATTGAAACTGAAGAGCTAATTTCCTTACATGGATCATTTGCCCTCCATTGCACCCTAATCTTCATCATCCCCTACTGTATCTCACCTGCTCACATGACTTAGTTCAGTTCCCATTTGGCCTCTATAGACATCGATTCTTATGAGTCCTCCTTTAATCTATTATCTAATCTTGTCATTCAGCTCCTTTTACCCCAATGCTGAGACATCACAATGGTAGATACACCAGTGGCCACTGCACTCTGGTACCTTAAATTGAATGAGAGTGAAAGACTTCCCTGTTGCTTCATCCTAACAATGTAGTAATTTGGTAGAATTATGATAGGCATAAAAGCAGTTAGTCAGCAGTAGGAAAAAAGGTTAAATTTTGTGGATCTCAGGTGGAGAGACAAACTACCCAGAGAAGGCAACAAATGGGCCTTTCTCAGTATTTGAGAGTCTGAAAAAAGGAGGCTGGTTTCATCTCTACGCTGGATAATGAATTTTCAAAGCTATCTTAGCAAAAGAAAGGCTCAAACAAAGGATTCAACCACCTGTGTCTTCTCAAGACTTTAAGCTCTTGAGATCAACAGCCAGATTCTTCGGTTAACCAGTGTGTGCCCAGTGGTGAGTCCATGGCACATTGGAAACTCTCAATAGACATGTTTCTGGAGGAATAAAAGTCAAGGTGCCATCACATGTGAGCTCTCCTTGTAGCATATGGTCCCAGCCAGGTCAGCCTAGAGGACTCCCAGACAACTGAATCAGACCACACTTTACAACTTCTTAAGCGGCTACAGAAATTTCATTTAAATTGAAGTTGTCCAAACTGGTTATGACACACAGAAAGAAAGATTTTACAATAGAGGCAAACTATTCATGCATCAGAACACCATTCTCCTCTTGTTCAGCCTGGAAACATCTTCCATTAATTAGTTATTCCTGCATTCATTTCCTAAGGCTGATGAACAGCTGGCTTGTACTTGAAGTTACACAAAGAGCTGGGTTTAGGAGTACATTTTAGTATCCACTACTTCATCTAATAGCTCTGGGACACATTTCAAACAGCTTGTTATGAGCCTGCCTATATTATTACCGCCTGTGACCTTCCCTTTGGTAGCTGCCAACACCGATGGGAATTCATCTGCTTCTTTCTGAGCTGGATCATGGGAGGAAGGAAGTTTGGGAGATGTGAACAAGATCTCAATCTGGTGCACACTTTGAAGAATACCCAAAGCTGCTTTGAAAACATAAGGCATGGCAGGGTAATTTGGGATAGAAATTTTGATATTTTTCTTCCTCTATTTCTTCCTTCCCATAGTTAAGCAGGTAGCTCTGCTGTGTAGTTGCATGCCTCAAGAATTTTTGGCAGGCTGAAAGCAAAGTCTATAGGAAGATCATAATTCTTGTTTTTGAGGTTGGTGTCCCGGGTGGAAGCCAGCAGAAGTAAATTCAGGCCTTTGAGGATGGCAGGGTTCAGAACTGGCTCCACTGTGTTCTATTTCTTAAAATGAATTTCAAGACCAGCCCAAGTTCAACAGGTATTGGAATAAACTCAGCCTGTTGACGAGAGCAGCTACAAAGTCACATTACAAATGGCATGGATACAGGGTGCTGTGGAGTATTGGGACCATTTTTGCATTCAGTTTATTACACGGAGCCTTTGCGAATTTGTTGAGGCCAGAAGACCTGTATCGTATTGACCACAAGTGCTCCTTGTTTTGAGCTTATTTCTAATTAATGATTACTAATAAGAGAACATTACTGCCTGATTAAACACAAATAACACATTTTTGCACCATTTACAGAACTTAACATCATACTGATCACTTTCTTGGTAATTTTTTTCATTTGACTATAAATGGACATTATGTGTCTAGAGACACTATTTATCTAGAAAGTAGAATTGCGTCCTTTCTTCTTCCCCTCCCCCTCCTCCCCTTCCCCTCTTCCTCCTCCTCCTTCCCTTCCTCCTCCCCCTCCTCCCCCTTCCCTACCCTCTCCTCCCCCACCTCCTCCTCCTTTCCCTCCTCCTTGTCACCCCTCCTCCTCCACCTCCTCCTTTCTCTCCTCTTTCTCCGCCCCCACCCCTTGACTACTCAGTAGTTGGGCTTAAGAAATACGCTGCCTGAGTTCTTGGACTTAAGAAAGACATGGACAAACTTAAATACAAACTGATGGTTGCCAGGTGGGAGAGGGGTAGGGGAGCTGGGGGTGAAGGGATTAAGAAGTACAAATTGATAGTTAACAAAATGGTCACAGGCATCTAGAGTACAGCACAGAGAATATAGTCACTATATTGTAATAAATACTTATAACGTCAGGAGGGGTACTAGACTTATCAGGAGGATCACTTTGTAAGTTTATAAATGTCTAACCACTATCCTGTATACCTGAAACTAATATAATATTAATGTCAACTGTATTTGAAAAATAAAAAATAAAAGGCAGCCATGAACCTATGAAGAAATTTTGGTGTGTAGAACTCAGCAATACATTTACTTATAACTTTCTCTAAAACAATCTCGATCACTGTATCCTTATCCAGCTGAGCTGTCAAAATTCACTCACAGCCATTACTAGGGCTCTGGTATCCTCCTATGGGAATTCAAATATCTGTGGAAAGCAGAGGGTAGTTCTCTGGGCTCCACTTTGTCACAATTAGGTCTATGTGTTCCCTTGAAGTTGAGCAGAGCTTAGTTTCTGAGGCAGATACGGGGAGTAGATATCTTTAAGAGGTCCTGTTCACTTGTGCTCTCTTAGCTGTACCACCACCATGACAATAAGCCTAGGGAAGCCTGCTGGAGGATGAGACAGCACATGGAGCAGAGCTGAGTCTTCTCTACTGATAGAAATGAGCCGAAACACAGTGTAGCAGTAAGATTCTGAGGCACCCGGTTCAGCAGCATTCAGGAAGAGAGGGCTGGGAGGGCCAATCACCCCTTGTTGGGGAATCGTCCAAGTCCCAGCATTCCCCTCCCGGGTTTCGGTACCAAAATGATAGAAATGAGCTGAAACACCGGGTGGTAGTGACAAGCTTTATTGAGGAAAAAGCTGCCGGGCTGCCTCACAATGGGAGAGCAGCAGCTCCGGCCATTGGGAGTGAAGTTATATAGGTGAAGGGGTTGCTAGGCACAATGCAGAGGGAGGAATAGGTTGCTAGGCAAAAGGCAGAGAGAGGAATATGTGGTCACTATTGATCGGTCAAGAATCGGTTTCAGTTCACCTGGCTAAGGTAAGGGCTAGGTGGTCACTATTGATTGGTCAAGGATGGGTTTCTATGCACCGGGCTAAGGTAAGGGCTAGGGCAAGTTTCAGTCTTCCGAGCCAAGTTATGGTTTCTTGGGCTAAGTTGTCAGTTTCCCAGGCTACATTTGCAGTTCCCCAGGCTATGCTGAGTTACAGTAGGGTGAGGGGAGGGAAGGAGAAGATGGCGGAGCAGGAGCCATTCTATATTGAATCTATCATCTACTAGGTAGGCTGACCAGACGTCCTGTTTTAAGTAAGACAGAAAACAACAGTACTGTCTGGTTTCAAACGGTTCATATGGTCAGCCTAGTCTCACTGGGCTAAATTCAAGGAGTCAGTAGGCTGACCACACGTACCATTTGAAACGAGACAGTACTGTTGTTTTCTGTCCCATTTAAAATGGGACATCTGGTCAGCCTACTACTAGGCCATCCTAGATCAGCCAGCACCCAGCCCACTGCTGGCTGAAGTTAATCATTTGCAGGAGCCCCACTGCAGCCATCCAAGCCTAGCCCAGGTCGGCAGAGCTTCCTAGGCCACGGTAGACTTGGAAAAGTAATCAGCAGTGGTTGTTTTAAACCACTAAGTTGCATGGCAGCTTGTTACACAGGATCACCATATCAGTAGACAATTGATATGCTGGAATAGTCAGGATAGCAGGTTCCTACAAAAAGAGGGGCGTCAAAGATTTAGTCAAGAAGGGAGAATGGAGGTAATTGTTTCAGGCAGAAGAGAAAGCTTTTCCTGACTTGGTTTCAGCCTTGCCAATCAGAATCCCAAATCTCTTAGATCTTATCTTCTCTCGGGTGGCTTTTCTCCCTTTACATAGCCTCCCTCTGGATTCCAAGGAAGTCAGGGCAGCTGTAAGTATGAGCCCTGGCATCCACGAGAACCTGAAAATCCCATTTGATCTCTGTTCCAGCCCTGCTGGGCCAACCTCAGGAGCTCTCATTCTCTTCATCTAACCTCTGGGGGTCAGAACTCTTGTACCCTTTTGGCAGATTTATATAGTGCTCTCCAGGCCCAGGAATCTCCTTGAGTGCCCAATAAAACAAGGTATTTTTGCTGTGTTTTATTCCCAGGACCTAGACTTCCAATTCAGAATAAAATTTAGAAATGAAAATAAAGTTTTCTGCACTCCTGGGGTTTCCATCCTCTTCGCCTATGAGCTGCCTTGCCCTCCTGGTTCTCAGGCTCTCGGGCTGTAACTCTCAGGATTTCCAACTTCCTGTCTCTTTCAAAAAATGATGCCACTTTCCCAGGCGCTGGGAGTCAAGTCTGAAAGGGTCAGTCCCTGGAATTCCTTGTGGTAACAGTGGAGAGACAACCACTCCTGTCTGTTAATTGGCACAGGAAATGAGCAAAGTTGAATGTGGTTCTCCTGTGATTAGAAACCTTTTAAAACAACAAGCATGGCTGAATCTTTCCTTAAAAGAGGAGTGGGAGTGGGTTGGGAAATCCGAGAACTATCTAGGTGATTGAATGAAAAAATTAGATTGGAGTCTTTTCATTTTGTAGAACAAAAAAGAAAAACAAAACGGGTCAAACATTCCTCAATGTTAGGGACTCATGGGTCTTTCTCAGATTTTTCTCTCTGGTGTTGCTAAAATAAATCATACAAAATGCTAGTTTCCTTTCCCATTCATCTTGTTTTCCCCCTCTTATGCCTTCATAGCAATCCTTTTAAGGATCTGAAAGTCTTTTTAAGTCCTACCTCCTCCTGTTTTAGCTCTTTCTGACAGATGTTGATTTTTAATGATTCCTCCTTCTTAAGTTTCAAAGCTATCGGGGTGTTTGTTTCTAAAATTAAGAATTAAAACAACTAATCTGGAGTAAAACCATTTTTTGTTGTAGTTGTTTTATTTAAGAATGATCTAGGGAAGAGTCGAGAACACGCACCTGCAATATGATTAAACTATGAAAAAAATGTAGGTACAGTGGCCCACTGTAATAGAATAATCAGTCTTTCTGACTGCATCTTGCTCAGGTCTGACATGTCCATAAGCAACTTCTGCTTAGTCCTGCATGTAGACATGTTAATCATTAAAGGACTCTACCCTGTTGCCTAGAAATTACTAAAACAACCTCCCTGCTTGAAACTACTCACCCCAAGGAGATAAGGAAGGTATACATAAAATAATTATTATTGATCAAAGGATTTATAGAAATCTTGTGACTGAGACCATGGCAACCAAAGTTTGAAGTCTCACCATCCCCCTTGGACCCTTGTTGATGTCCAGATGTCTGTGGTCATCAATCACCTCCTGACCTCAAGCCCCTCCCATTCCCCCCTTCCCCTGACATGGAAGAAGCCTGAATTCTGTACTTCCTGGAGATGGTTTGTTAGGATGCCATTCTCTGGGCTTGCTGGCTGACTGAATAAATTCACTTTTCTTGCCTCAACTTCTTATCAACTTACTGGCTGTTCTGCAGCGAGCAGAACAAGCTTTTGTTTGACGACACCACTTTTTAGCCCCTTCAGTAAAATCCACTGACACTTCTGCTTACTAAGCAGCACACTTACATTTTCTTTTTTGTTCCCCTAAGTGCTTAACTCAGTCCTGAGCACAGAGTAAGCACTTACTACACATTTGCTGATGTGAATCGAAGGCCTGGGGTATTTCCTACAGATTTAGCAACTTTGACACTCTAATCCCTAAATAATTCCCAGGAAGTGCCTCACACAATGGTGTCTATTGCCGGCACATTAGGGCTCTTGAGTCCTGTCTTTTGCTGTTTGTTTCTGGTTCATGTGTCAAACTACTCACTCACTGCCTCTTGGTTCGGCTCTTTAAACAGCCAAAGGAAAATGAGTGAGAACACCAGGCAGGGCAATTTTAATCTCCATGTCTCATAAACTAGACTCCAGAGCAGAGAAATGGTTTTTCCACTTTTCTGAGTAATAGAATTGATCGTGGCCTGCAAATATTTGGAGAGGGTTGCTGAAATGTAGCAAGGAGAGATGAAGGTGCTTTCGATAGAAATGAAGCATTTCCAACTCTGAGGCCTACTCTGAGCATGGGGAAATGTGGGTGAAATATTATAGCAGCAACAGGAATGGTTATTGAACTGTGAAAAGCATTTGCTACATAAAGAGGGCCTTAATTCCTTTGATGTTATCAGGGAGGGGTGTATTAGGTTCTGCAGAGCAAGTGGCAATGATCAGCAAATGCATTTTAAAAATGTTCTTTCCCTTTAATATCAGATGACTATAACTTAATCTCCAGTTTGTGGGTTAGTCTCCTTACCCACCCAAAAGAGGGTGTGGCCGGGGCAATTAAGAGGGTCATTTTAATTTCTGAAATGAGTTATCTCCACATTCCTACTTTTCTGTTGCTTTTGTATTTGTCAAAAGCATAACTTATAACATTGGGATCTCTGAGAAAGCAAAAAGAAATGATGTATAAATTACTATTTTATTAATTGAAATAGAAGACTGTGATAAGCTCTGAAGTATTTGATAATCATATACAAACATGTCCACATTTTTATTAACTTTCTGACCTGACAATTCTACAAAACTAAGTTAGAAAATTTTAAAGAAATTACATTATTAAATAAAGGCATGGAGAAAATCACCATATGTGAGTTTGAAACAGCGTAAAGATTTTTAAGTAAAACCCTATTCAATTTCTTGTACTTCAATTTGAACTAAAAAGATAATGATAAAAATATCGAGCACCTTATTTCTTTCACCTTGTTTCAATTGGTAAAATTCAAAATAGTGCTTAGTGTGGCAACTAAAATGGAAATAAATTTAACAGGTTAAAATCATAGGTTGGGTTGAGAAATTGCAACATACACAATCAAGACAGATCATGGCAATATCAAGGTAGCTAGTTTCAGACTGTATATTTGTTCTCAAAAAGCTTACCTGACCCCTGTTTACACCTTAGTAGGTGGGCACAAGAGGGATGCCAGGAATGTCCCTTAACTGGAATGCTAAGATGCATGCCTAGCTAGATGATTTAGGGAAGAAAGCAATTCCTCCTCCTGTTTCTTTCTTTTGTAACTGTTTAGAAATAGCACGGAGCTGTGATGTCTGTGTGTCTTATTGATGTGGCTTTAGGGCACAGATTCTGTTCATAAATCCACCTCTAGCCCCCAGAAGCTGTGTTGTTTAGGTCAGAGCTTGATTCTTGTCCAGTCACTGCTGCTCATGGCAAATTTTCACACACGAAAACTCACAAACATAGGCATTTGGCTGGAGTCACCTTGATAATATAAGTTGTATCTGCTTACACCGGGGCATAGCATCCCCTGTCTGTTTCCATTGGAGGTTTCAACACCCCCCTGATTCTGATCCATCCACTCGAATGCATGATCCCTGTACCCTGAAGCCTGGGAGAAAGAGGAAAGACGTGCATTTGATAAAAGCCCATTACCATTCAGGAGCGGGCTAAAGGGAGAGAACAGAGCTGGAGCCACTCCATACCATGACCAGCAGTTGTTGGGTTTAAAATTTCACGTTGGTCTCTTTCTTATTAGACAGTCTACACTGGCATCAAGGGGCTATCGACTGTCAAAACAGCAGCCAGAGAAACAATCGACAAAGCCATCCCTTGAGATTGTTGAGTAAACTGGCGAAAATACCGTCAAAGAAGTTAATGTGCGAGCTGGCACCCAGTGCCAGACCCAGCGTGAGAACCACTTACGCAGTAATTGTCCCTCCCGGTGTCCCGGCTTCTGTCAAACACTGCCCCAGGCTTGCCTTTCAGCCCAGGAACTGATCTCTTTTTGACAAACTGAAATACACACCCACCCTAAAACCCTACCAGCTGAGAGTGGGGAATTCAGGTGGGAAAGCAGGCAAATCTCTAGCAACCGCCAATGGTTCAGTTTCGCCAGACTCCCCTAAGGTCGGGCCAGCAGGGCCGCCGGTGTCTTGGGAACGTTGGGTGATTTTTGTGTGCAGCCCTGGACTCAAGGCGAGATAAAGCCAGACACCAACGTGAGTCCGCCAAATCCCTTACCCAATCCATCCACACCCGCACTCTTCTGTGGCATTTAGACTATGTATCCACAAAAAGAGAAAGAGAGACTGGTATCAGACCAACAGCAAGCACCCCATCAGTACAGTTACATGGGGGACGCACAGCAGCATCGCAGCCCCGACTCTAACCCCCCTGTGGTAGAGCATGCTGAAAGTAAGAGAGGAAAAAGGGAGCGTCTTTATAATTATGCAGGTTGGAAGCATGCAATTGGAAATAACAGGACCGAATAGGAAAATAGTAATTCCGAGGGAAATGATTTTCTCTATGTCAAGAGACACCTGTGGTGCATTTGAGCTGAGGCCTGGATAGCAGAATTCTTTACACGTTCTGGAAACCATACCAGGTCACTACCCTGCCAAATTCTCCAGTCACCCAAAAGAATGAGCAGTCAAGATTTATAAATACAAGTAAATAAAACTATTGTGAATAAAACCCACCTGGGAACAATTTTTAACAAATAGCATGTGAATAAACATAAAAAATGACCTACATACACCCAACAAAAATAAGTACAGGTTTTTAATTGGTCATTCAAAAAAGAACCAATATATATAAATGTCTAATAAATGTGGCTAATTAATCAAATCCATTATTAATTAAAAAACTATCAATAAGAAGGACAATGCCACATTTTCCCCTAATTGGCCAATTTAAGAGATAACATTAAATGGGATTTATAAAATCTGACTAGTGGAAATACATATTACTAAAAACCATCTGGGAAGCAAATTGACAGTAGGAATCGAAGTGTTATTAATAAAAATATTTGTATGTTTTCACTCAGTCATTCTGTTATGAAGAAGGATTTCCCCTTCAGCCACTCTGCCCTCTGCCATTACCAAGTGCACAGGGAGGCCCTCTGCGCCTACATCCCTCACAACCTGACATTCCATCTTCTAGTCAAAAGATTGGAAGATAAGGAATTGGGAGCCTCTCACTTCTCGAAAAATCTAGACTTTCCCTGGGGCTGTGCTGCGAGAGGCACGTACTGGTTAGTGCCTTTTATTCTTCCTTGATTTTGTCCAACCATCATTCTACTGAAAATCTTCCCCTCTCTTTTCAGGTTGTTAAGAACTGATATCATTGACAACACCGTTTCCTTGTTTCATTTTTTTTTCTTTTGTGCGTGTGTGTGTGTGTATGAGTGAAATAACCAAGGAGTCATTAGACGGAAAACACTTTTAGTCTATCAAAAATATGTTAACACTATTATTCCTTTCTAGATTTTCAAAATTGTCAACATAGATAATTATTTTTGCCATTAAAAAAATGAACTTAAGTTATTTCACAATATGAATAAATTTACAATTTATATTCAGAGAAAAAATTAAAGTAGTTGTTACATACATTTAAAATGTCTTTCCCAAATAACAATTGTAGAAGATACTAATTTTAGCAAGATATGGGCTATATCTATCAATTGCTCTGCTAATTAAAGTTAATCAGAAGTTCAGTCAAAATGCTTTTATTGGAGCTTAAGTTTGCAATGCCGCTGGGGCTCATATTGCTGTTTTTTGATCCATATATGATGGTTCTAAAGAAAGCTGTTCTTAAATTAAAAGGTGCCTCATAGATAAGAAAATCAACAAGAACTGATTTTCAACCCATTGTTTTCTGGAAAACACAGTGTCACGCAATATTTCCATCCAGAAATGAAATGTTTTTCACCTCCTATGAAGGTATGAAATCCCTTGGTGGCCTTCGTGTACTTTTGCTAGAAATGAAATCACCTCAACATTGCTCATTTTTGCTTTAGTACAAAATAACAGTGTTAATCGCCAGTACGTATTAGGGATGACTTTCCTGGTTTGAACACTGAAAGTCTCTCTCACACTCCAGGAACCTTCAGTTCCAGTCACCTCATGTCCTGACAGCTTGCCATGTGTAAATTGTCCTTAACTACCTCAAAGCTGAGTGGCTCAAAACAATAGTTGTCTTATTATATCGGATGACTCTGTACTCAGGAATTAAAGTAGGGTTCCTCTGGGTAAATTTTCTGCTTGATGAAAAGTCACCTGGGGTCACTCTTGGTATTTAGCAGGCAACTGGGCTGGTCTGGAGGGTCCAGGATGGCGTCATGCCCATGCATGTCATGTCAGCAGCGTCATCTGAGAAGCCTGTCTTGACTGGGCCCTGTTGCTCTCTGTGGTCTCTGGGCCTCTCCAGGTATTCTCTGCAGCAGGGTAGTCAGACCTGGTGGCTCAGGGCTCTGAGAATGAGAGTTCCAACACATACGAAGCAGAAGCAACTGGACAGGAAGTGGAAGCTGCCAGTCTCTTTACATCTAGACATGCAAACTGATACAGCATCACTTCCACCATATTCTATTGGTCAAATCAGTCACAGAACATGGCCAGATTCATGAGAATGGAATGTAGAGTACATTCCTCAAGGAGAGGAGTGTGAAAAAACTTGAGATCAACGTTAAAAGACCACAGATCAAAGAATGTTTCCTTCTTTTTAATACCTGCTACAGGATTTCTATTTGAACTTACACAGTGCAGACTATGTATTGAGTGTCTTCTAGGTGCCAAGGTATGGACACTTGCCATATCTTATACCAGTTATTCCTAACTGCAATTATATGATTCAGGAATGAATGTTAGCATCTTCATTATTCATGTGAGGAGACTGAAACTTAAAGTTTGTGATAGATTGCTCAAGATTCCTACCTGTCCACCAAGAGGTAGAATCTAGTTCATCATCCCTTAAACCCTGGCTCCACCATGTGATTTGCTTTGATCCAGGGACATCTGTAAACATGATGCAGGTAGAGGATTGAAACACACTTGCACAGTAGAGCTTGCTTTCTTGATAAACTGAGGATTCTGGGACTAGCATCTGAATGAGCCCAAGCTGCTGTGTTGGAAGATGGGAGGCTATATGGCCAAGATCCAAGGTGGACCAGCTGAGAATCAGCCAACCCTTGGCCAATTGCCTGTCAACTTCCAGACATGTGAGTGAAGTCATCCTAGATCATACATCTCCAGCCAACCCTCCAGCTGTCCCAAGATTGTAGGGGCAGAAATGGAAGTCAAGCCCATGTTATCACATTCCAAAGCTTATAACCTTAATAGTAACATGGTACTGACTTCTGCAAAATGTGTACTGTTCCTCCAAATGTTAATGAGATTAACAGCTGTTACAGTATCTATAAAGACTGCCTAGCATACGGGGAGTGGAGGCAGAAATTGGCCATGCTTATGAACCCTGAATGCCTTTACACACACTAAGGACCTATGGAGTCACCCTCAAAATACTAGAAATGCGTGAAGATTTTAAATAAAAACTTGTGTGTGTGTGTGTGTGTGTGTGTGTGTGTGTGTGTACGTGCACATGTCCTATTTTATTTTTTTATTTTAATTGCTAAACTTATTAGGGTGACATTGGTTAGCAAAAATTACATAGATTCCAGGTGTCCAATTCTACAGTGCTTCGTCAATGTGTTACATTGTGCGTTCACCACGCAGAGTCAGTTCTCTTTCCATTACCATATACTTGAAGACTTGAACATTAAACAAAGCTATGGAAAGATAAAATTGCAAGTTGTAAGGACATAGATTGGGGAAAGGGGAAGTATAGAGGCAGGGAGAAAAGGTAGAAATCTAGGATGAATTAATGAAATTGAGAAGACGGCAACAGTGAGATTAAGAGGTGAGATGTTTGGGAGGCACGGGGGGTAGGGAGGTAATCTATGCAACATGACTGTTTAATCCTATGCCTGTTTCTCTTGGCAGTCACATCTTTCAAGTCCTCTTCACTTGAACTCCCATGAGGATCCTGATTATACAGGTGCTAAGATACAATTTATTTGAACATGGTGGAGACAGAGACACAGAGACGGAAAGAGATTGAAACACAGGAGTCATGTGTTCTCATTTGAAAATCCTTGGTCTGAAGTCAGGAAATAGGAGTTTTGATCCCACTCTGACATCATTTACTTTGGAGCATGAGTAAATCACTTTACTGCAACCCTCTGGCCTCAGTTTTCATCTCTGTCCAAAGGGAAGCCTTTGAAGGGTGGGGCTTGTTAAGGTTAAAAGCATTAATAGCTTGTGTTACTGATTTGTAAAATGGTCTTCTCTGTGAGCACATCTCATGCCAGTGTGCTTATAAGAAGAGAAAATGTTAAATGGAATTCACCAGAACCCTTTTCATTAATTTCTCACACAGTGTGCTCTTAGATTAATTAGAAATGCAGATTCTCTCAAGAGTCTTTTGGGAATTTATTCTGAAGGCTCAATAGCTTGATCGTAAGGGAACTGACTTCCAGGATAAATTTCTCTGGTCTCATACCACATTTACTGAGAGATCTAGACGCGAATGATCCCAGGGTTGTCTCACACCCATTGAATCAAGACGTGAATTCTTGGTTTCAAATCCTAGGCCCATCTCTTGATAGTTGCATAACTATGAGCAAACCTAACTGATATTTGTCTCAGTTTCCTCATCTGTACAATGTGGATATAATAATACCTGTTTTATAGGGATGCTGTGAAAGTTAAATGAGTGCCTTTTATGTCTGATTCTCAGAGCATTGTCACACTGTAAGTGCTATATGAAAAAGGTTACTAGTTACTATTATAGTTTGTTAATATGAACTAAAACATCTTAATTCCTATACCAGTGTATAAAATCAAGACAAATCCTTCATCACTGGCCTCAGTTTCTCTCTTTTGCTAGCTACTCCTGCTGGTCCTCAAAAGTCCCTCCCTGTGTTTGTTCCTCTTGATGTCATCATAGCAACAATATATCAAGGGATATGTCTCACCCTGGTTATTATTACAGGAAAGTGATCTCCAATGACCTAGAGAATATGACCAAGGACAATTTCAGTGAGAACAGTACAAGTATTTGGACCACTGAAGGGTGCATTGTGGTTGCTCCAGATCTTTGGTATTCAAATATTTTTTGAGTGTTTTTCTTTACTAAGCATAGGAATCTGTTTGTCAAAAATAACTTATGAAGGCTATTTGGAAAAAAAAAAATTCCAGCCATAGATGCCTCTGTTTTTCATATTGTGTGGCTGGATACTTTCCGGACAGTCCTTATATATCCTATCCTGAAGGAAATCTAGATTCCTTCATTACATTTGCCCAACATCCTAATGTATAGATGAGGTCCAAATAGATTAAGTGATTTTGGTGGTCACGTAGCAGTTTAGTGGCAAAGCCACAAAACTGCCCAGACACTGGTTAGGCAACAGCCAAACTGGCATGTTTGGAGTTTCAAAGAAAACGGCTAAGAGAGCCCATTCCACATCACAGGAACCACTCAGTGATGTGCAGGACCTGAGGAGCTTCAGAGAGTGGAGAGGCAGTGGTGGGTGAAGGGAGTTCTTTATGGAGACCTACTGGGCACGTGCCCCCAGCCTCACCTCTGGGTGTGTAGCAGCATCTTTGATTGCTGCTTCCTTCCTCTGCACGTGGCTTTCTCATCCTCAGGAGTTTACCATCAGTGAAAGTGCACTTGGCCACTCCACTCTTTTCGCTCAGATTCATCATATATTCTTGGTTCCTTTATAATTGTGGCTAAACAAATGCCAAGTAGTTCACCATTCTGTTCCTTTTCTATAGCAGGCACACTCTCTCTCTGCAAATATGACTGAGTTTCTTCTGAATTTACTAATTTCATTTTTTAAAAAGCCCTACTAACTCAATATTATACTTTGCTCTTGATCCAACATTGAAAGTACTCACTCTAAATTTCCTTTCTGGTCAATACTCACCACTCAACACTTTGCACATACAAAATCTGTTACACTGCAGCCTCTCCTGTATGACTTAAATGTCACATACTTTTGAGTACTTTTTCTTTTAAAATGAAAATCACTGTCAGACTGATCTACAGGTAATCTTCATAGAATGAGTCACCCAAATTATTTCTAAGTATTTTCTGAATGGTGGGGCTTCTTGGGGGTGGGTGGAGTGTCTGCATGTGTGTCTTGATGGTGATAATGATGGATGTGAAAAATAAAATGGGTCTCTTATTGGTAAATTGATCTGGGAATTCTGCCTGAGATAGAAAGCTCAGAATCCAGGAGGAAGATAAATATTCCAGATTTAAGGGGCAGGGCAGAAAGAGAGGAGGGGCCATAAACAAGGATAGGATCCCTGAGAGGTGAAATAATTATGTGAATAAAGACATTCACTTACGTCGTGACCACGCCTGGGTTTTCAAAGTCTGTCCATGCACTGCCCACGTTGAGCTACCACTGACTTCTCCCATCACTGACTATCGGTGTAGCCAAGAGCACTTCTCTTCCAATATGAAAGAAGGTAGGTCATTACTTCTGACCAATAATGTGGAAGAAAATAAAAATAAAAAAATAATAAACAGGGAAGAAAGCCAAAATGAGTTTCCTTAAAGGTTAAACCAAATCTGTCTCCCAGGAGTAAAAAGGCTATTATTGATGGAGGGCTTGGATTTAATTGGATTTTAGATTAACTTGATTCCAATAAAAATGGAAGACTTGGAGCCAGCTATCTCCAAACGTGCAGGTGTGCTTGGGAGATTAATTCTCTTTGGATGTTACCACCATTTTCTGAGAACACGCAGTTGCATGGATGTAACTTCAAATCAAATTCTCCATCAATATTTAATCTGACTGGCTCAGACAGACAGCAATCTGGGGAATCAAATAAATTAATCACTGGGTTTTAAAGGAGAATTTCCTTCACAGATCTGAGGTCTGATGGGATGCCTTGTGAGATGTTGCATGAACATAGTCAGTTGAGCAGGTGAATTTAAACAGCAGATCAGATGATTTCTAGGAAATAGGGCCCGCCAAAGGCCCTCTCTTCATTCTCCTCTGTTTTTCAAGGAAGTCATCCTTGTGCCCCCTAACTTGGGACATGATTTGCTCCTTTCAGTTGTATCCACTTTTCATTTTGAAATTAACGTTTTACTAGTTTCCCACTGAAGGAAGCAAATCAAATCCAAACTGTAATATAAATGGCCATTATGGCTGCTCTGACATTTTCATAGCTGCTTTTTAAAGGCTGTCTCTCCTTCTTGTGCACCTTTTACACACATCTCTTGAGCTCTATTGATGCCTTGCTGGCTGTAGTGCCTCTCTATTGCTCAGTGCTCTGGTTCACTTCAGGGACATGCAATTTTTATTATGTACAACATTGCCTGTGAAATTATCAGGCAGGGACATCAAAAAAGGCCTGTGTTGTCATAGCAGCAAAGCTGTGCCAGCCAGCTCTCCATCCACAATCCTTGCAGTTTGGATTTAATATAGTAGTCCCCCTTATCTATGGGAGATACATTCCAAGACCCGCACTCAAGAACTTTCACCTTTTCACTTAAAGAAAGCACTTTATGGCTTCTCTTTGGCATATTCTAATTGCCAGCCTGACTACTTTTGTGCTTTGGGGTAAGGGTTAGTTAAACACAAGCTCCACAATACCTCGACGATCAATCTGATAACTGAGATGGCTACTAAGTGACTAAATGGGTGGGTAGCGTACCCAGTGTGAATGCGCTAGACAAAGGGATGATTCATGTCCTGGGAGGAAAGGGGTGGAACAGCATGTGATTTTATCATGCTACTCAGAATGGTGCACAATTTAAAATTTATGAATTGTTTATTTCTAGAATTTTCCATTTAACATCTCTGGACTTCATTGACCATGGGTAACTGAAATTGTGAAACCATAGATAAGTTTGGAAGGACCACTGTAACTTTGGCACAAACTTGGGATCAGAAACCCATCTATCTTAGTAGTGGACTCCCTCACAAGCTACATTACCTGGAGGTCATGCGTAGTGATGTTGAAGGTTAAATGAGAATAGAGCCACTCAATGATAAGAGTAGTGACAGGTTTCTCTATTGCCAGATTCCGTACTTAATGGCTTTTTCGTGGATCATGGCAATGTTCACAACCACACAATAAAGTGAGGTGCTATCATTATCCCCATTATTCATAAAAGAAATTGAGGCTTAGTATGATCAAATGATTTTCCCTTGCCTAGAAAGCTAGAAAGTGGTGCCAGTAGTGTAATGCCAGGGCCCTGTTTGTGTAACATCTTGCCCTTCATCATCTGATGCACCTAGGTGCATTCACCCCTTTCTGTTTTGCCCTTTCCCCTTGGACTTCAGTGATTTCAAACCACATGGTCTCTTACTTTTATGATGTTTCTTTCTTCTTTAGGCTTTCCCTTCCTCCTCCCCTGATCCACTGCCAGATCCTCCTGAGAATGGTGCTAGTCAAAATATTCAATAAGAGATAATACTCAAGCAAAGACCAATTAGGCTGGGCACACAAGTGAGGTCCTGGAAGACCCCTGAAGCTCCAGCAACGAACCTCGAACTAGCTGGTTTGTGAGCATGTGGCTCCACAAGAGGGACTGGGTTGGCAAAGTGCTGAATGCTGGGGAGAGGCCTGGGGTAATGACTATCACCAAGTGGTATGAAGCACCAATATTGTAGAAATCGGTACATTCATATGTGTTTGTAAGTTCTGAATTATAGCCTTGTCTCCTGTAAGTCCCTGATCTGAGTTTCCGTTCACCACCACTTGCATTCGTTTCCCTAGACACATTCACACACTGTAGGCTTAGTCTTCATTCTTTACTTCACTCTCTACTGCACTCTCTTCTAGTTCTCATCTCACTGCCTTACAATTATTTGTCCATGTCCATCTTTTATACCAGACTCTGCACTACCTTTGCATTTCCCCTTGCCTAATACGCAGTTGAGAGAATAAATGAATCTCTGCATCTGATATTGTTACTTTTTTTGTGTGGTTTAGAGTCTCCCATCCAAGTACTAACCCGACCCGACCCTGCTTAGCTTCCAAGATCAGACAAGATGGGCATGTTCAGAGTGGTGTAGTCGTAGACTTTTAGATTCTCACATGAATTCAGAGCCTTGTGTGTTGGACCTAGAGTTCATATGATTTCTGGGTGCTTCATTTCGTAAAGATGTGCTCTAAAATTTTTTTAAGTTAAAAACAATTATTTTAATTCTGTTTTAATTTTTTCACTCTTTGCAGAATATTAGAGAAGGAAATAACTATAAAACGTTATCCCTGTACGGATCACTTGGTTAGCAGTCATTATATGTGATTATCGAAAAATTTCTTGAATGCCTTCAGTGATCAGGAGCTCACTACTTCAAAATATACTCTATTCCATTCTCAGTAACAGACATCGCTATTGCACACTTGTAATGTGCCCAAAGCCTCTTCCTCATTATTTCCATCCAGTAGACCTGGAAAATCATGAAATAAAGAATTCACTTCTTCTCCATGCTTCTCTACTGATTTGACTACCTGATGCCTTCCTTATCTATTTTGCTTTACTGTGACCAACATCTTATGCTCCCAAGATGTCCCTCTTAAAGTGGTCCTGTTACCATAGACAGAAAGAATAGGGCATGGAGAGAGAGGTCAGGGGAGTAAGAGGAGGTAAAGAAAGGAGATCATTCTTAGGAAAAAATGCAGCTACCAGACCGGCTGGAACTAGATTTCTTAGGTGGCCAAGAGCAGATCCAGGATGCCATCTTGCACTTCAAGGTGAATATAATAGATTATAATATTATTAGCATTGCAGGAAGGGAAAATCTCCACCACCACCACCCCCTGTATCACAATGACAGTTCTGACCAAGCCAAATAACGACCAAATTCTTTCTCTGGAAGGAATGAATGGTCAGCGAGGACCTGCCTAGGAACACCTATAACACCACCCCTTAGTCTTAAATATTTATTTTTTTCTCTTCTTTTTCCCTTTCTAAAACTTCATTTATTTACTTATTTATCTAACTATTTATTTATTTGCTTTTTCTTAGTCTTGAATCTTTGGCACCTTTATTTCTAGTGAAATAATTTCCCAAGTGTCATTGTTCTTCGGGCAGCTGCTCTTCTCCGGGTTTGCCTGCTCTTGCCATCTTGCGAATGGACTATCCTTTGAACAAATCTACCACTTGCTTGGCTTATTTGATGCGTTCTTGAATTCTTTCTTGCAAGAAATACCTAGAACCCATTTTTTGACAACAGGACCACCAGAACTGAACAAAGTGGCATGTGACCAGCATACCGAGTGTCAGAATTTCCCTTCCTTTAATCTGGCTACTTCATTTGCTCCAGGGCCATAGTCTGGTAACAAATGGACCACAATAACCCATCAAAGTGGTTCACATGTCCATTACTTATGCATGGTTCTGTTTTATACTAATTTGATTATAAACTCCTTGAGGGAAGTTCCTACCACATGCAGCTGTCAATGTAAAAAATGTCCAAACCTGTAGAGGATTTTTATAAGAGTTCCCATATGCCTGGGAACAAGATCTCAAATGATCTGGAAAATAACAGTTTTGCAGCTTCTTTTATGCATTTGAAATTACGGAGTGAACATAAGGAAGATTGGAGAAACCAAGGCAAGGCTTGGATTACAGGATAGTTAGCAAGATTATGTGCTCTCTAGAGGATTAATACCCCCTTTGAAGGGTATTACTTCTGGTATATCCAAGGTGGGTTAACCTACATGCACAAGAACAATGGAATGGGCTGACTTATGGCAAATATAAACCTTTTAGGAAAAAGTTGTGTGCCTGGTGCATGACTACCCACCATGACCTGCTCAGTTAGGAATTTATGATCAAGTCACCTTATGAGGTTACTTTCCACAGAATTCCTTTTTTTCTTCTACACAATCATACCATAAATACTGTACAAAAGAAATTTTTGAAATGGGGAAAGCCCCTCTGTTTATATCAGAAGATTGACTTCACTCTTTAAAAATCAGAAAATGTCATTATGAGTATCCTAATTTTTAGTGCTGCTTTCTGGATTGGGACCACTCAGAACATTTGCCTGTTTGGGAAATCTTGGTGTTTGCTCTTGAGGGTTTTTAAAAGACATGCATTAGTGACCCCCAAAGTTTTTATTAATTCATGGTCAACTTTTAAATTCCCTTTATTTTTTATTTGATTATAATCTCGTTCCATCTTTACATCTCTTCCACTATCTTGTCCTGCCTTCAGGCAATTTTTCCATGTTTACTACTCTCTCAGGCTCTTTCTCATTTGCCATTATTTTGTCCTACAGAGACCAATGATGGTTGGGGTTCTTTGCTTAAATATTTATCTTTTCCTTAAAAACAAAATAAAACAAACAAACAAGCAAAAACCCAGTCCATTGGATTTTGTTCTTCAAGCAAGCTACAGATTTTCTCTCTGTCAAGCCCCTCTGCCAACATAAGGAGAAGAATATAATCTTGTGTACTGTTTAAATGCTATTTTCTAAAACCAGCAATAATAGCTGTAGGGTAAGAATGAAAGGAGAAATGGAATGATTAGAAAGGCAGGTGAGCCAGTCACAACAGCATCTTGCATTTATACAATGCTGGTGATATGCCAGGCACGCTTCTCAGTGCTTTTCCTTTGCTCATTTAACCTCCACAATAACTCAGTGACAGAAGCCTGAATACTATCCTGATTGTACAGATGAGGAAACTGAAGTTCAACAAGTTTAAATAATTCTCCCAAGCTTACACAGGTAGTAAGGGGTGGATGTGAGAACCAAAATCCTAGCAGCTCCAGCACCAGAGGCTACGCTTCTTCTTACTAAGGCTATTTTTATGCTGCCTACCAGGATTCCCGCAGTGTCCCCAACAGCCATCAGTCCTATTGCCATATACAATCTCACTCTGACTAGGCCCATCAACCGAGAACAATACTTGATGAAAAGGAAACAAGCTACTTTTAAGTCTGCTGAGAGAAGCCATAGTTAGATTGGTTGGAGCACTGGACTACAGTCAGGAGTCATGAATTCTAATCTCTGTCCCTGTGTCACATATCTGAACTTTTTCTTCAAAGTCCTGGAATTTCTTTTTCATCTTCAGAATACTATTCTTACAATAACAAGCATGTTAGTATAGCTATCATCTCTAGCTCTGTGTTTCCCAGTGTGTGGAACAAATGTGCTATTCAAAAATTAGAGTCACTTAGTTAAATGGTTACTCACTTTTTATTCTTGGCCAGTCACCCTGCTAATGTCACGAGGAAAGTCTCAGTGTGGCCCTAGGATGTCCTCAACACCTCTGGAACATTTGCTAAGCTCCCTTTTTAACAAAGAGAGAGCAGACTCCAGATTAAGAGTCTTTGGCAGGCAAAAGTATTCATTGCAATAACGGTTTTATGTTGACACCCAGAATAGACCTCATGCAACCCTAAAACCTAAGTTTGATAAGAACATGGTCCAACTGGGAAAAGGACCGTGTCTGTTACTGGTCCAGAAAGGAGACATTTTCAGTGATGGGCACGTGAAGACAAGGAAAGTGTGCCCTTCCATGAAGGAGGCTTTCTGTGCCTCCTCTGCAAAGCTGTCCTAGTAAACTGTATATCCTACAAACATTAAAGAAACTTTGCTGTTTTGCTTTTTCACCTTTCTGTTGAACACATTACTAGCCTGTTGTACCAACTGCCGAGTGTTACCATGGCTTGGTGGAAAGCATCTCTGTTTATAGATATAGCACAAAGTTTCTTTGTAAAATTAACTGGTCTGAGTAAAATAGAAGACATGACTTTTGTTTTCATTAGAATCCCCATGTAGTGGCAAAGATAGATAATGTTGATTTTCAGCCAGTAGAGATGCAAGGGTCTTCTGTCAGGTAGAAAAGATAACCCTTGAGGATACTGTTTGAATGAAAACATAAGCAATCGTGCAGTTCCACCAGGAATTAAACCTGGGATCTTCTGCATGTAAAATAGATGTGATAACCACTACACCATGGAACTTTAAGAATTGCCTGATTGCTATGTGACACATTAACCAGTTTTGTATCTAACATAGACATCTTAGTCCATCTTTGTCAAATGCCTGTAATAACCTCTGATTCTCTATTTCTCTTTGGAATTCGTTTTCCATGGCCTTGATCTCCCTCATAATGGATTTGAAATTATTGACATATGTTCATTCAATATTTGTAGGTGAACCACATTTTAAATTATTGAAAAGACAAAACAAAATTATTAGTCTTTGACAATACTAAACAAGTAAAATTCAACAATTATTTCTTAATCGTGGCCAATATGCCAGGTACACAAATAAACAAAATCAAAATTGTGGTAAATGCTTTAAAAGAAGAAGTATGTGTGGGGTGAGCTTAGTTTTTATTTCACAGTCAAGATAGTGATAAAAAGGACATTAAGAATGTGTGGTTATACCTGTGGTTCATAAAGACAGTAAAATTGTGAACAGAACGTAGTTGGCTGAAATTTGAAGATATCTAGATAGCTCACCTTGCAGATGGATTCCTAGAGACTCAAGGACAATCCACTTGCCCCAAGCCTATAGCTTCTGAACCCTCACACCCTGATCTCTCCTCCACACAATTGCACCATCACCCTTTCTGACAAAACCCAGGGATCCCCCATGCCCAGGGGCAACTCTGCCTTCTCCTTGGCCATATGGTAACATGCATGTGGTGGGAACAGGGGACAGGTGGACTGAAAGGAGGTGCCAACTTGTACATGAAACAAGCAGAAGCCACTCCTAAATATAACTACTGAAACATCCCTTTTTGTCCTCTTAGAGGTACAGAGCTATGGAACCCTTCACTGGCTCCCAGAGGGCAATGTTTCACTGGGGCTCAAATTATTTCAATGACAGACAAATGGATAAGCTTTGAATAGTGATTCTCAAACTTTCTTCTGTCTCCTCCTCCTTCTCGTGCACAGAACGATTTCATCAGGAGCAGCTTTCTAATAACTAAATAGGGTTTAACTTCAGAAACTGGGTGAAACGGAGGCCCAGGTAATTGGGAAAGGCTGTCACATCCCATCCTTCTTTTATTCCTAACTCCCACTCTGGAGTTTTAGGCAGACGTTTAACTGTGCAGACACATGGACTAAAATATACAGCCCTCAAACTATAAGGAGGTTGTTGACTTTTCATCTTTAACACCTTTCTACCTTTATTGCCAAGCCTTCCCACCACTATCTTGACACCCCTTCCCTCCTGGAAATCAGTGGCTTCACAAGAAAAACACATCCCAGTTAGTTATCACCTTTGATTAAACACCTCACTCTGAAGTGTAAATATTCCAGAGGCTCCTCCTTCCGCAGAGATATGTGCACCCCTTGGCTTTATAGCAGCCCTCTCAAACAGTGGAATTTCAGCTATCGGGAAAAGCCAGATAAGGTGGATATTTTGGGAAAAAGGATTTCCCCAAAGTCTATGCCTCAAATGAACTCACTGTGGGACAATTATGACAGAGATTTATTGAAGTAAAAAGGCTATTACTTTGTTCTTGCCACATAAAATGTCTATGTTTGCTTAGCTTAGCTGATTTCCTGATATATCTGAAATATACTGACAGAGCTCTATAGAACAATGTTTGTCTTTTGTCTTTTTCTTTTTCTATATTGCTTATACTCAGTTTCTTCCCTTTGGGAATAATTTTTAAAATTATTTCACAGCTGCTTTGAAAACAGCTGTATAAATGCAGGACACTTATAGGAAAAGCCAAAACATGCATCAGGACAAATTAAGACCAAGGATATTAAACCATAACCTAAAGATAGTCCAAGTAAAGTAGACATAGATGTTGGCTTCAAAATATGTGTAACTTAATTAAAAATCTAGCTGGTGTTTTTTCTTTTTTTTAATGGCTTAAAATGGCTCTAAAAAACCAAAACAGTAAATCTGACACTTGAAAAAGTCTTAAAGCATTTGCACAAAGGCACAGATGGGTACTCACACAATCATTTCCTGAACCCTAAAGCTAAGGAGGCCTGCATGTGAAAACACTAAGGTCTTCGGTGCACAAAGCTGATCAGTTGAACAGAACATTTTATGACAACCCCTGCCTACCTTCCTTGTGCATATCCGATGTCATTTATTTATAGGAATAGTAATTATTCATCCTGTTCGAATCTGTATGTGCAGATTATCTACTTCATCATTGTGAGCAGTGAGCAAGGAACACAGAAGAACTTCCCATGGCTGGCTGCATCCATTTGTTTTCTACTCATTCTTGGGACAGGGGAATTATAAAGCTGTGTGTAGGAAATGCAGCATTTATCCTGCACACTTCTTTATCTTTATTTGCCCTATTGTTGGCTACATTTTTCAGCCTACTGGCAGCCAAGGGTCACATTTCCATGAAGATAAATTTCATATTGGACCCACTGGGAGCTGATGTCAGTGCAAATCTGTGCCAGGACAGATTCAAAATGATGGCAAAGAGGAAGTTTCTGTATTTTATTTCTGTATTATATTGTCCTGTTTTCCTGATAATAGAGCCAAGGAAGACTTGGAAACAGGGCCTGTTTTTCTGCCTTGCTCATCTCCCAACAATGGATAAATACCCAGGGCCCTCCCTGTTGGCCAGACTTTGGTCTGATTATCTGTGAGATATCCCGGGATCCTCAAGCTCCGTGAGCCAGCATCCTTACCTGCAGGCCCAGCTCAGCTCCTGCCCTGGGTTTCATCCAGGCTTTTGCCACCAGTGAAGGTCAGGCTCACTGTGTCGACAGCAGTGCTTCCTGTCCATTATCAGCCTGTTTGACATTGGATCTGTGTCCATTTTGTGTGTCCACTGGAAGCTAAATGTCACTGCTCAAAGATAACATTTTGCCCTGCTTTCCGCCCATTTCAAAATGAATTCAGGTTTTCTGTATGGATAAGCTCTGTTCACAGTCTGGGGGGAATTCCAAAGTCAAGAATGTTCTGTTTATAAAGTAATCCTAGTAACGTGTGGAATTTTCACCGTGAGTTTCTTTTCTTTTTTTCTTTTCTTTTTTTCTTGCAAAGGGTAAATGTTTAAGAAAAATGCAGGAAACTGGCAATTAGAATCAATTCCCTTCATAACAGCAGGCTATCAGCTTTAAAATACATGCTTTAACTGGAGTAGTGATTGCAGTAATAGAAATCTGCTGAGTGCCTGTGAAGTACGCAACTTGACCTGGGGGAGCCGGGAAGGGAGACCAGGTTCTGACATGTTAAGAAGTCATAGTTCAAGGGCTGGTTCACACAGTGGTGGTTGGGATTCAGAACATGATTTCGGATTAAATCCATGGAAGAAGCAAGGATTCCAAGTTGTACTTCACAATCCTTAACATTCAGAAGGTGTTTAGCTGCAGCAGTTACAAAATCAACAGTGAAAAGTATTATAGAAAAACATAGAATAGGTTCTTTAGCTGTAAGGCCATTTGTAAACAAATGTTCATTATGTCAAAGACTGACTTTTTAATACTGATTTCTATTCCTAGCCTTCCCTTTTTATTCAATAATGGCAAACGTTTAGTGAGTATCTGTTATATGCCAAGCACTGTTGTAGGTGCAGTGAACAAAATTGACAAAAATTCCTGCCCTTATTCAGCTGACATTCTAATGGAGGGAGAGGGGAGGTGGAGAGGGAGAGAAGATCAATCACAATTTATAAGAAGAAAATCAAACAGAGAAAGAAGTTAGGAAATGTCAAAAAGACATGGTAGCAATTTTAGAATTCAGCACTGAGAAAGGGGTTTGTTTGGTCAGGTCTTAAAGCAAATAAGGAAGTGAGCTTCCCAGCTTTCAGCATGAGCCAAGTCACCCGCAGCAATCACTGCATGTACAAAGGCCCTGAGGCATGCTGGACTTATTTAAACTCAAGTGAGAAAATGCTTATTGGCTCCTATTTCCAAGGAAGGAGATGAAATCTGTGTGACTAGAGGGGCCTGAGCTATGAAATATCCCCAAATGTACTATTTTTAAGTTAAACTCTATCCTCTGAGTGACTGCTGTACCTATTGACCTCTTAGAAACAATCATTAGAACTGAAGCCGTGGGGAACAGGGATAGGTTGGAATTTATGTTTATCTCTCTTGTATACTCTAATAAATGCACAAAATAGCACCTAGGAATGGTTGTGATGGATAATCCTTTAGTTAATTTATATGCTTGTACTTTTAATAAGTGTTTAATATAAGTGTCTTTGGTGGTGCAGAGTTTTGAAAAACTTTTATTGTGAAATATAACACACATAGAGAAAATAATGCTGTATATTTCAGTGATTTATCACAAAGCAAACACTCATGTAAAGACCCTCCAGTCAAGAAACAGACACAGCCACCTCCCCTGCATCCTCTGAGCACTCCCCCTCCCTCCCCTATAAAGGTAAAGCAGTCTTCTGAGTTGCAAAGATGACTTTTTGGCCTTTTATTTTTTTAAGTGGTAAATGGCCCCCTATGTTCTCACCATCATTCAGTTTTAACCATTATCAAGGGTAGGCCAGTTGTATTTCATCTAAACTCCATTCCTTCTCTCACCTCCCCCGTTAAGTTATTTAATTTATGTATTTGTGATTGAGATAGAATCTATATGAGAAAATGCACAAATCTAAGGTATGCAGTTCCCTGAGCTACAACAATTGTTTATACATGTATAAATTGATATGAACACCAAGCATTAACGAGTTTGTTTTGCGTCTGTGCAAGCTTTCTTTTAATGACTAGACACTCAGAAGCACGACATTTGATTTCAGTCTCCCACTGTGTACGTGTGAAAATCCCACCGCAGCTCACTGGCAGCCAGATGAGGTCCCTGAAATATGCTTAGTTCGATCTTTGTAAACTCTAAGTGCAGACTGTTATCAGCTAGCTACCCAACTCCTCTCCCCTGCCCCCTCTCTCTTTTCCTTTCTGTCGGCAAAATAGTTTGTTATGGATTGCTGATAAAAATCAGTGTCCATTGAAAGACATGTCATGACCACTGCCATGTGAGGTCTTCAAAGCATACCAGGCCACATTATGCCACAGTGTGAAGGGACGTGCCTGTCAGGGGTTCGCAGCCCATGTCCGCCAACTCGCTCCTCTGATTTCCCAGGAGTGGAAGGGTTTTGCCCCTAATCCAACCAGAAGGCTCTCCTCTTCAGCTTTTTTCTGGGTGACACATGTATAGGGTTTGTAATGCATAGCCTCAGGAAGGTCGGTACAGCATGGACAGCAGGCTGAGTCTCTGGGTAGTAACTCTGTTGGGTGGTACCATCAGTGATGAGGTCCTCCAATGGTCCTAACCAGAATTCCACTCTCCTACTTTTGCATCCCCCCTTTTTTGGCTTTCTCTCTTGAGTGATGGCTGATGATGAGCTCAAAGCACATTCATCCCCTCTAGCCACGGGAAGCTAAAGTCTTTATTTCACATTACTCAAGATACCTCGTAACGTAATTTGCATATTGTCAATGCTCAACATCGATGTGCTAGTATTTGTTTGTTTGTTTGTTTGTTTGTTCTTATATGGGTAGTTCCTTGGCTGGGAATCGAACCCAGGCTGCAGCGTTGACAGCGCCGAAGCCTAGCCTCTACCGATTTGCTAGTAAATGACGTTTACATAAGTCAGAAAAGTCCGTGACTTCGTGATATAATTAAACTTCATGATGTAATTATACTTAAACAATACCTGCATATTTTGAATACTCAACTCTATTTTATTAATCCATATTGTTGTATTCATTTAAACAACAACAAACATAAATTTAGAGAACAAACCAACAAAGAAACCTTGGAATTTTCCAAGGTATCCCTCATCCCTCATCCCTGACTGTGTTTAAATTTTATGTGGCTTTTTTCACCCTTTGGTTTTCTTTATATAGTTTAGGTCAGCCAACCAGTATCTACTTTACCCAGAGGCCTATAGAAAACCACTGCTTCAAGAAAACGAAAGGAAAGTATGATCTTCAAAATTGGCCTGTGTTACAAGTAAGAGTGACATAATTCCCATTAGACAATGACATTGTAAAGCCCAAAATGCCACTGCATGTAAAGGCAGGTTTCCAGTGGGCCTAAATATAACGTAAGACCTGTGATAAACAACGCACAGTTCTAAAATGTTCCAAGTCTAAATTTTCCACATGGAGGTTTGATGCCATGGTGTTCCTTTGTGCTAAATATGCTTTTACTACAGGAAAATAGCCATAAAACACCCAAATAAATAGGGCTTCGGTCAGCATTCTGAGGTGAAGAAACAGAGCTGTACGTGGGCCCTCCCCTTGGGTGCCAATTAAAGGCCTGTTCCCAAGGTCCAGGGTGCATGAGAATCCCTGAGGATCTTGTGAAGTTGCTGACTCCTATTCAGTGGGTCTGATGGGTCTGAGTGGGGCCCAGAACTCTGCATTTGTAACAAGCTCCCAGGTGAGGTCAAAGCTACTGGCCCAGGGACCACACTTTGAGAAGCAAAGAGTTAAAGCAAGTTCCCTCCCAATGTGAGAATTTTTTCAGGTAGTGGACTGGAGTGAAAGAGAGAAGGTTGGAAAAGTGGGGGTGGAAGGTTGCTTAGGGTAAAGGTAAATTGCTTTTGTTTCCTGCAGTAGCTCCTGCAGCCTTTCATGGGAAAGTAAATCCAAGGTATGGGATTCCTGTCTTGTAAGCACCGTCTCTCAGACATAACGTGTCCCACGTGAATTTTGAAAGACTTGCCCAGAATTTTGCTTTCTTGAGTCTCATGGAAATTAACCATGGTCTTGCTAGTTTATACTTTGAAAAAAAGAATCTCTATTTTTGTGGGAACCTGCATCCCATAATAACAGTGATTCTCAATGGAAGCAACATGAAAGCAAATTAACCCTTTAAATTACAGGGAGTAGTGAGCAGTAAATCCACCCTGGTCTGAAGCAGCAGCCCTTTCTCCTTTTCATGCCACACAGAGACCCTTTTAAGGCAGTGAAAGCAATGTTGTCAGGTGAAGGCCAATGCACCTTGCTTCTAAGGGACTTGGATCTCTGCTGGCTGATCTAGGGTCAGATAGAAGAATATGGAAGTGGTTGCTATCAAGTAGGGGATAGAAGACTCACCATGCTGAAACAAAAGGAATTAACTTCTGTTGGATCCTAGTTTCTTCCAAACCCTTTACATATAGTATACCATTCATATTTTAGTCTGACCCTCTGAGGTGAGTCTATTCTTCCTTACTTTGCAGTTAGAAAATTGAAATCTATTGAAGTTAAGCCCATCACTTATGATGGCAAATTAATAGAATGGCGGGGCTGGGGAATGTGAATTCAGCTCTCTGTGATTCCAGAAACATTGGGATTATTTCCCAGACTCTTAGACTGAGGGCATCCTGCTAATTTGTAGACAGAGCCGCTCCTCGTATGCTATGCCTGGCACCAGGGCCCTCAACCATTAATTGTTGCATAAATGAACATACATATTCATATCATTTATAATCATAGACCCCAGCAAGAAGCCAAATTATTTTTAATGGCTGTTTCTCATTTCATGTAGGGACATATGTTGCAAATAACTTGTGCATGGGGATCTGGGATCAAAACAGAGAGTGTGATCCATGTATTAATAGGTTATAGCCATTCCTGGCCTCCTTAAGGACTCATCAAGTGTTTTTACTTGGAAATTCAGAGGAGCTGATTTCCCCCAAAATCAGAACCACTGTAAAAGATGCTGGACAAAGTTCCCAGTATTGTCAGTTCTCAGGTACCCTAGTATTTTATAAGAGGAGCTTAAATAGGTTTCTTTGTAGCAAAGCAGGGAAAGAAGGGGATTATGGGTGGGAGAAAACCTGGACTCTAGTACAGGGTAGCAATATGGGCTTCAGTTGTTAATATGCATTCCAAGGGACGGACGGTCCTGCCCTACCTGGGCCCAACAGGAAAAACTATTAAATAAAAAACAAAGTCATGGTTCTGTGACCCAGAAGTATTGGAAAACATAGCATGGAATGTGTCTTTTGCAAGAAGCGAAGTCAGTATCCCTGCTTTGGTGATCCCAGTAGGGACTTCTCTCACTGGCATCTCCAATAATAGATGGTGTTCTTGCCCCAGGTAATAAGAGGACATAAAACTCCAAGAGAGATAAGCTAGGAGCACACGCACACGTGTGCACGCGCATGCATGCATGAACACAAAAATGCACAGAAACAAGAGAAAACAAGTGCCACCAGCCTCAAAGAGGAAGATGAATCAGAATTTTCAGGAAGTATTTTGGTAATAATGCTACAAGGAGAGATTCCAATGTCCTTATGTACTCAGTCGAGTTTCCATAGCCACCAAAGAAAGTGGCTCAAAACGTTGGCAGAGAAGCCACTGTCTTAAAAACTTTGACATTATTTTCTAAAACCGGGAGTATGGATGTTCTTAAAAACAATGAGTAGGGGGTTCCCTGGTGGTATAGTGGCTAGGCTTCTGCACTCTCAATGCCGTGGCCTGGGTTCAATTCCCAGCCTGGAAACTACCCCCCCAAAAAATCAAAACAAACAAACAAAAAAAAACAAAAAACAAAAAACAAAATCAATGAGCAGAGGGATTTAAATGGTTCACCTGTAAAGATAAACCTCATGAGGTTATCTTCACCTATTTCATTGCTTGTAATTTAGTAGTCCCTCAATTTCCATTTGTTGGATTTGGAAAGAGGAGCTTCCTCTGAAAACCAGAAGTCTGGGTGATTGAGGGAAGGGCTAGTGCTGTCATGAAAAATAATCCCTAAACCCTAAAGATCTATTCTATTGTCCTAGTGGCAGACCTATCAAAATCAGTGGACCATGATGCTCCAGCGTGGTGGTAGGAATATCACTTGAAAATTCTTTGGGTTATTCTGTCTTCTCGGTGTGGACATCCCAACTTCTCTCCCTCTTTCCTGTCTTTTTCTACTCTCACCCACAGAGATATACAAGGGCTGTCCTGGAAGTATTCAGGCAACTAACATGAAAAATAGAGGTATTTATGGCTGCATTTCCCCCCCCATGGCCTTCGTATTATGGTTGTTCATTTTTTGTTAATGTGGGCCTAGAAATGATGCTCTAGAAGCAAAAGCATCTGAAAACATGGTTTCTAAGATCAATATCAATTGCCCATAGGATGACAGTACCCAGTGGCCACTTGTATGCCCTGGAGTGTCAGGCTACCCTGAAGTTTTATAAATGTAAACGCCTTGCTAGATAGCAGTGAGCCAGTCCTTTCCCTTTCTTCTGCTGGTGGCACATCTTCCCTCCCCTCCTATCCTCTCCTAATTGGAGTGAGTCTCTTCCTGTGGTCACTTTCCCAG
Organism: Lyroderma lyra; assembly: GCA_004026885.1. NCBI lineage: Eukaryota > Metazoa > Chordata > Mammalia > Chiroptera > Megadermatidae > Lyroderma > Lyroderma lyra. The sequence goes on along the minus strand of PVJL010000002.1, from coordinate 1,326,972 downwards.
GATTTTCAAGTGGTTATTTCTTCCACCGCAATGGAGCACTGTGGTCTATTTATTTTGATAGGTCTGTCACTACAGCAATTGAAGAGATCTTCAATGCTTTGAGAACTTTCTTTTCATGAAGGCTTAGCTCTTCCCTTAAGGACCCCATCCTTTGGTTTTCAGAACAAGTATTTATTTCTTGGCTCTCCTTTCCTAAATCCCACAAAACAATTTCCTACAGAAAGCACGATTTTTGAAGATGAGTGTAAGAATAAGTACTTAAAAGGAAATTCTATTTTGCCTTAAATTTCAACTTCTATAGGAGTGACTACACTAAGGGGTGGCTGTGAGTGGGGACTCACCTAGCTCCTCCCATAAATCTCTTAAAGCCACCCTAGTTAAGCAGAATCTAAGTGAGAATAGTGTGCTTGATGTGACCGTAGCTTCAGGTTACTGGATACAAGAACTCAGTTGACTATGCTGAGACAGTTCATTGGTTTCAGATAAACAGCTCTGGGGTAGGGGCTCCTGCCACTCTGCCTTACTCCTGGAGGCACAGTGGACCTCAGGGAATGAGAGAATGAGCCTCAAGTAAATGCAGAAGTGTGGAAGCAAATAGCAGAAGCTGACATGAACCTGGGGAGCAAGGACAAGAGAGCTCATCTTGACCTGAAGAAGGTGATCCAATTCTGATTGACACCAAAACTGCAACCCAGAAACCACCACCTGAAAAACGCACCTGGAATTTTATTCCAGTTGGAACATGTGATGGTATAACATTGTATTCCACCTTAGCTTATTACTATACCAAAGCCCTACTGCCCAACTGAGGCTAGTAGGAGAACATTTAATAAAGAAAAATCAAGAAAAAATTAGGTATGGTTCTTCAGTGGTATTCAGTGATAAGCATATGCAAACACATGCCTTAAAGAAGGCAGCTCAATTATGATATATCCTGCATCTTTAATTTAATGCATCTGCAGTATAATTTTAAATTTTTACGTACAGAATAAACAAAATGTCTTCTAAAAAAGGTTTTTAGTTTTTATTTTTCAAAGAAGCACAATAAATTACTTCATATAAAGCATGAATGAACCACAACTACTGCTATCATCTTTGAATGGCATCTACAGTAAAGCTTTCTGAAAGACAGAGTGGGCGGGCTAACTTAGAACCCTACATCCGATAGATTCACACTGAAATGCCATCACAGAGCAGCAGTATGAGAGAGAGTAGGAGAAGCATTCGTTAATTTTAGGCCTACTTTCAAAACTTCAGTGCTTTAGAAAATTTACTAATTCTCTAACTTCTGAATAATTCTCCAATAAATAGATAAAACAATGTTCATAATTATTAAGAATTGAAATTTAAGCATTTCTCAAGAGAAAATGGTACCATACTATATAACTCATTTGGTTTCCTAGAGCACTTTCACCTATATGGTTCATTTGCTCTTCAGAACTATGTTCCGACATGTGTGTGTGAGAGAGGAGAGAGAGAGAAAGAGAGAGAGAGAGAGAGAGAGAGAGAGAAAGAGAGAGAGAGAGAGAGAGAGAGAGAGGGAGGGAGGGAGAGAGAGAGAGAGAGAGAGAGAGAGAGAGAGAGCCTCCTTTTGATAAATATTATTCCATTTCTTCTGATGTTTCCATATCATTTTTCCCCCACAATGGATGATAAGAGTCTTTCTACATGAGATACTTATTTAACATAAGAAGAGATCACCTGGCCCAGTGATTTTCAAAACTTGTCTGCAGATTGAAATTACCTAGGAAACTTCAAAATATATGGTATCTATACCTTATCCCCAAAGATGGTGATTTATTGGTTTGGATGGGGCATAGGCTGAATGTGACATAGTTTTTTGTATTTGTTTTTTGGTTGGTTTGTTTTTTTACGAATCCCTAGGTAACTCTAATACACACAAACTCAAGAGCCATTAACCTAGGTCTTTAGATCTCATTTTCCTCACCTGTAAAGTGGATGTGTGGGTGGAGTTGAAAGTGCTAAAAGATGTGTAAAGTAATAATCACAGCTGCTTCTGAGGTAGGTTCTGGGGAATGCTGGTCTTCTCTGCTACTTGTGAAAAACCCAAAATAGTTCTCTGATAAAATCACCTTGGGAAACAATGTATAAATTACATTGGTTGAATGAATAATAATTGTCTCAACTAATGAACCAATCAATTTATCAACCCAGAATCAAGAATGCTGGAACAAGGTCTACCTTCACCACTCACTAGTGATGAATCACCAGACATCACTTACCTCACTTGGTCTCAGTTTTCTCATATGTAGATAAAAGCATTGACCAGATCTCCAGTGAGATGTCTTACACTTCAAACATTTCACAACCAGATGACCAGAAGATCTCTGGGATCCTTTTTATTTTAGGATTTCATGAGTCAAAGGGAACCAATGATCTTATCTAACTCTCTCAAGACAGAATTGGGAGAGGGTGCTTAATTGGTCTAATTTTACAGTGAATCATCATTAGGCCCCCAGGCAATGTGGCTGCAGACTGTGATTCTTCTCTCTAGTGGTTAAGACTCATTTTATTCCTAAAAGCTGTTTAAAATATTATCTTCCTTATTGTTGGCAAATAAAGGCAGCTGAGCCTTAGACAGGCTGATTCACAGCCACTATTTTTCAGGCTCATAACTACAGACGACAATTGACACAGGACTTCTTTTGCCTTTAGCTTACTGTCTTGCAGCAGGCTGTCTGGGTATTGCCTGTGCTGTCTCTGGGCATGAATGAATGCGGCATTCACCCTGCTGGAAATCTGAAGTGACTAAGGGGTAGATTATTTGGGCTGCTTGCATTCCCATTCAATGTCCTCTTATGCCATTTACCCTCTTCCCCTTGTTTAGTCTGTAAATGGGAACAGCACACACACAAAAAAAAATGTAGTGAGGCCAATAAGAATTTAGTGACAGAGAGGAGAGAAAGTAGAAAAATCAGGCTGGTCATATACGTGTATTGACGGCTGACCAGTAGAAACATTTTGAGAGTAGAGCTTCCTTTGAACTAACATGCTAATCAAATCTTGCAAATCATCGAAATACTTGTAAGTTAATGTAACAAGTTAAAAGATTGCCTTCCATACTTTGGATCACCAATTGGTAAATTATGGTTCATTGGCTAAATCCAATCCGCAGACTGCTATAAACTTTCAGTTGAACATAGCCACACTCATTTGTTTATGCATTATCTAAAGTTGGTTTTGCTCTAAAATGGCAGAATAGAGTAGTTGCAACAGAGACTTCAGAGCTTAAAATGTTTATCTGACTGATTCTTGTTTTAATTTTATACATTGTTTGATATTAACATGTTTTTTTCATGCACTCATTGATTTCTTCCTTCAATTACTTCATAGATATTTAACCATCAACGCAATGAAATAAGTACTCTAAGGAATATAGAGAAGTATAAAATAATTTCCTGTCCTTTCAAAACATACCTGGGCGTTGATGGTCATTTTGCTACAATTGTTTCTGTACAAAATCCTTCAGAAGCTCACTCTGGCCTGTACCCTCACACACATGGCCTTCAAAAGGAATAGAAACACAGGCACATGACCTCCATCTTCTTAAGTCAATAAGATAGAATATATATAAATTATGAACTCATACAATCTGATGTTAAAGGGTACAATCATTCTAATCTATTTGCTCCTGTGAAGGTCACAAAACTAGAGTTGGTGATAAATCTAAGTTTTATAATATGTAGGAATCTTGGTTTATATGCTATTATTATAATATAAATATACGTTTGTGTATGTGTACATATAAACAACCCATGATACATAAATATTTGTGGCATATTTCTAAATGTTTCGACACGCTAGCTTATTTTGCAATTTTTCCCTTAGGACCACTGTTACCATGCTATGATTTCTCTTGTTGTAGTTCTGGCATGGACAAAGCAAGTAAATACAAGAGCAGTTTTGTCTGGGACTTCCTCACTTGAAGAGGAGGATAAGGTCATGATAGAGACTTAGTTTTAAAGAAGTATTAAAACATACCCTGATTCATCTAACTCAATCCCATGTACTTCTGTCCTGAAGCTGTACAGTAGTACATTGGTATCAGTGGTGGGATTGATTTTCATTCTGAAGTTCACATTTTTTTTCCCGAGACAACAGCAGGTCTGACATCTACATGTGTAAAAAAAACAGAAGCTAGAAGAAATCCAGAATTAAATATAAATTGCTGACAATTATAGACTGGTTTAAGCAGTGCTGTTTTTACAGATCATTTTCAAAGAATATTTAAATGTGCTTATGGAGCGTGTAATTCCACCAACGACTAACACAGTGGGTGATTTCTGAGTCTCAATGCAACAAACCAAATCATATTAATAATAATAATAATAAAATAGTCATGCTATCCCTGGGACACTGCTTCTCTACTGTTGGAATCTAAAACTCCCAAGTTGGTGTCTTGTTACTCATTGGCTGAGGACCAATCCTTTCTCTTCCAAGTCAGTCCATATTAGGATTTCATGAACTGGTAGATCAGATTACCACTGCTATGGAAAGTGGATGGAAAGTGCAAACTCAAGTGCTAGAATTTTAATGCCTTATTTCAGTGGACTGACTGCATGGCAGAAGAAGATTAATTAGATTTAAGATAGGAGAGTCCAATTTAATTTTGCCCCATTACTCCACATGCCTGGAAATTATACTTAGTGTGTGGGATTCTTCCCCTGAGGGAAATTGCACCAGAGCCTCCTCCCATCTGGTCCAGAATTGGGAGATGGGCACAGTTCCTCCCTCTGCTCACCCTGTTCTGTGCCTTCAGGGGTCTGTGTGTGTCAGAGCTGCTTGGCAAGCCAGTGGGAGTTCTTTCCTGGCCCCAAATCTGCATGATGAGAAATGGGCCACGGTGGGTAAAATATATTGGCATGAAAGTCTGGCTTTGAAAATTCTCACAGAAGTTTAGGCTCCAATTCTGTGTCAGGAGGAAAAAGCAGAGGGAGGCATCTGGTCACATTTCAACCCTTTGCAAATAAATTCTTGCCTCTGCCTGTGAACCCATATTAACCAAATAAGGATTTCCGGGACTAAATCAGGAAGTGTTCCAGACAAGGCACCAGGCCAGGAATGCACCTTGCACCTTTCCCCATCAAGAGTGTCACAATGATTAGCCCTTGAAAAGCCCTCTTTTTATCTATTAGAATTCTTTACGCCCCAATTCCAACTCATTCATTCTTCCCTAAGTCCTATTCAGTTCCTATCCTATGAATTTTAGAGCACACAGTGTATCCCACAGAACTTGGCAGTGCAACTCCACAACTTTTCACCTTTCAACTTCTAGACTTTGTAAGATAATACGCAAAATTCTGGGCTAGGGCAGAGACTTATCAGCTCTACCTACCACCAACAGAGGGCGTGAGCAATAGGAAAAGTGGTCTTCTGAATCAACCACTTTGTATTTCCTGGGCAATCTTTTCAGAAGAGGACTTTGCTCTTAGCCTGTCTCTCCTTGCAAAGCACGGGTTTTTGAGAACTAGAGGCGGTCTTGTTCAGTATCTTGATTGTGTTATGATCTATCATTTTAGTTCCGGTCTCCTTTCCCTTCCAATGACCCTAAATTCTCATAGATAATTCTAATGCCCGATGTCACCCACAGACCCAGTTCCTGAGCTAATCTGGAGAACACTGGAGATAGATACTTGTTTTCCTGAATTCAAAATGTCATAAATTTTAAGACAGACCATGAATTTAATAATAATGAAAAAGAACAGTACATTAAGTATGCTCATCGAGTATAGAATGCATTGCCATTTCAAAAACATCCTGGTTTAAAAAACAATGGTTACTGTAGAACTAATATACAAGGGCTGTCCTGAAAGTATCCAGTCATGTAATATAAAAAATAGAGGCATTTATGGCTGGATTTTTTTTTCCAGACAGCCCTCGTATAAAGTATATTAGTAGTATCAGCCCCAAATCCAGTGCAACTTGAAACTGAGTTGCATTGATCACGGATGGACTTGTGCTCCTGAACAGGCAGAGTGGCAATCGTTCTGCCCACTGAAATAGGAAGCTCTGTTGCAAGCATTACAACAGATAATTCTTGGTTTTGCTATTGTAACTTCATTTCCCTATAAAACTGGCTTTCTCTCTGAACCCTGGCATTATTTATTGGGACATTGTGTCTTGTCAGCTTATGCTGATCTTGTCCTTTTTCTCTATTAACTCTGTATTTTTTTCTCATACAATCAAGAGAATTTCTGTACAAGGCTAAAGCTCTCCCAAATAACTGCCTGCTTCCTAAGAGTATCCAAATCCAATTCATCAATACTGAATTCAATCTCCTGTCTAGGACCTTCAGGTTTTCACAGTTGTCTACATCAGTACTTCTCACCCCTGGGCTGCAAATGAGAGTCATTGAAAGAGCTTATGAAAAATATCACTGCCTGAAGATTCTTGAGGGTGAAACCCATGACTCATGCTGATTTTTTAAAAGTACTCCAGATAATTCTACATATGGCAAGATTCCCTTTTTAGATAATATTTGTGTATAAGGCACAAGGCATATAAAACTTATAGACTTGAAACTGACCCTACAAGCTGATGCAAGGACATAGAAAACACTACAATGGATAAACATCAACTGGGTAAAGGAATATTACTTCCTTATGCAAAATATTCCAATTTAATAGACAACAAATACCATATCTATGATTTCAAATTTTTGTATCTAATTCTTTCACAGAATATTCAGGGACTCAAATCTTTTCTTTCTTCTATATCTTATCTTTAGACAAAAAATTTCGTGCATGTCAGAGCTTTTTTTTTTATTTAGCAATACTAGTTCATATTCACTGAGTAATTGTCACATGACAAGAATTTTTCACATATCTGCATTTAAGGATGCATTATTGACAACTCACTTCATTTAGAATTTCCTTTTAAAATTGGTTGATAAGGAAATATGGATCAAGAGCTTATAAAGTATTACAGAATGTCACAATATAAATTATATTAATCTGGAAAAATGGAATTTAAACCGTGGTCACTGTAGTGAATCAAAGAGTTGATAGACACCAATTCTGAATAATGAAGGATTGGTGACTACAACTTACTATTAAAATTATCTTGTTGAAGAACTCAATTTTAATAGTTTTAAAATTTAGCTGTCACTATGTGAACCTTCTTAGAATTTCACTAGAAGCCATAGCTCAGGGTTTACAGCATGAAACCACTCACTGATATGACAGATTTATGGTGGGGACTATTTGCTATATCAGTGTGATGCCTCCTTATGTTTTCATGATGTTCATTATTAGTCACAAATAAAGAATACAATAACTGTCTTCTCTCCTTTTGGATGTTTTAATTTGTTTTTATTAATTTGGCAGATGTTTTCGAATTGTATTTGTTGTTTCAGGGAACCAGATTTCAGTGATGTTGACCTCTTCTATCCTGTTTTTAACGTATTTTTATTACCCTTTTCTACTTTGTGCAGTAGAGTTCACAAAAGGTATTAACTTGTTATAATGAATGCCTAGTTCCATTTGCTGTCTCTATTCTTTTCTCTTTTTTACACTTTATTTATTTTGACATTCAACATTATTTTATATTAATTTCAGGTGTAGAGTATAGTAGTTAGACATTAATACTCATATAATTAAGAAGTGATCCCTCTGACTAATCTAGTACCTACTTGGCACTATGCGTAGTTATTACCATATTATTGACTATATTCCCTAGGCTGTACTTTCCATCCCCCAAGACCATCCTGTAACTACCAATGTGTACTTCTTAAACTGTTCACCTTTTCACTCTGCCTCCAAACCCTCTCCTACGTCACCCCAATAAATCTAGTACCCATCTGACACCATATGTAGTTATTACAACTTTATTGACTATATGCTATATACCCTATAACCCCATGACTACTGTGTAACAACCAATTTGTACCTCTTAATCTCTTCCCCTTTTTCACTTACCCCCAAAGCCCCCTCTCATCTGGCAATGATCAAAATGTTCTCTACATCTATGAGTTTGTTTCTGTTTTTGTTTGTTTATTTGTTGGTTTGGTTTTTATTCTTTAGATTGCACATATAAGTGAAATTATATCACATCTGTCTTTCTGTCTGACATACTCTACTCAGCACAATACCCTGTAGGTCCATCCAAGCCACCACAGATGGCAGGATCCCAGTTCATTCATCTATCTATGGACACCAAGGCTGCCTCTATATCTTGGCCACTGTAAACAATGTTGCAATGAACATATGGATGCTTTAGGTTGCTTCTGATAAATACCCAGATGTAGGATTACTGGATCCTTCTTTGTGTCTTATTGTATTCTTTGTTTTTAAAGTTTATTTTTTCTGGTATAAGTATTGCTACTTCATCTCTTTTTTTTCCATGAAATACTGTTTTCCATTTCTTTCTTTTCAGTTGGTGTGTCTTTCAACCTGAAGTGAGTCTCTTGGAGACAGCAGGTACGAGGGTCTTGTTTTCTTATCCATTCAGATACCCTACCTTTTGAGTGGAGCATTTAATCTATTTACATTTAAAGTAAATGGTAGATATGTAGTTATTGCCGTTTCATTATTCATATTATAGATCTTTCTTTCTTTTTTTTTTTTTTAATTGTAAAGAAGTCCTTCTAACATTCCTTGTAATACTGCTTTGGTGGTGATGAACTCCTTTAACTCTTTCTTATTTGGGAAGATCTTTATCTGTGCTTTGATTCTAAATGATAGCTTTGCCAGGTATAGTAATCTTGACTCTAGGTCCTTGCTTTCATTACTTTGAATATTTTGTGTAAGTCCCTTCTGGCCTGCAAAGTGTCTGTTGAGAAATCAGCTGACAATATTATGAAAGCTCCAATTTAGGTAACTGTTTTTCTCTTGTTGCTTTTAAGATTCTTTGTCTTTAACCTTTGGCATTTTCATTATGCTGTGTCTTACTTTGAGCCTCTTTGTGTTCATCTTGTTTGGGACTCCCTGTTGTTCATGGGCTTGTATGTCTATTTTCTTTATCAGGTTGGAGATGTTTTCCATCATTGCTTCAATTCCTTCATCTCTCCCTTCTCCTTCTGGTACCCCTATGATGCAAATATTGGTACATTTGATTTATTACTCTCATTTTTTTGGAATCTTTTTTATTTTTGATGTTTTGATTGGGTGTTTTCTGCTACCCTATCTTCTAAATCATTGATCCGATCCTCTACTTCATCTAATCTATTGTTAATTCACTCTAATGTATTCTGCATTTCAGTTATTGTATTCTTTATTTGTGACTAATTCTCTTTTATGTTTTCTATCTCCATTTTTATGTTTCCTATCTTTGTTGAAGTTTTTCCTGAGATCACTGAGTATTCTTATAACCAGTGTTTTGAACTCTGCATCTAGTAGATTGCTTGTCTCCATTTTGTTTAGTTCTGTTTCTGGAGCTTTGTTCTGTTCTTTTATTTGGGACATATTTCTTTGTTTCTTCATTTTGGCAGCCTCCCTGTGTTTGTTTCTGTGTATTGGGTAAGGCTGCCATGTCTCCTGATTTTAGTAGAGTAGCCTTATGTTGTAGGTGTCCTATGGGACCCAGTGGCACAGTTTCCCTGGTCACCAGAGTCAGGTACTCCAGGAACATTCCTTGTGTGGCTTGTGTGTGTCCTCCTTTTATAGTGAGCCTTGGTTGCTGTTTGTATGTTAATGGGAGGGATTGACCCTCAGATGATTGGTTGTAAGGACTGTCTATGACTACAGTGGTGGAGCTGTTGTGCAGGGGCTGACCCTGTGGAGCAAGATTCTCTTTATTGGGTCTCTGGTACCTTCCCAGTCTGTCCTTTGGGTGTATCATCCTGGAGGTGGTCATGTGATGCTGCAGCTAAGCCTAAAGCTGGCTACTGGGCATGCCAGTCTGGGAGGGGCCCCGCTTCTGGCCAAGTTCAGCTTCAGCCTGTGCCCGTCCTGGAGCTACTTGGCATGAGCCACAAAGCAATTTGCAGATGGTTGCCACCCATGTTGGGCTTAGAGGTGCCTCAAGAGGCCAAGCTGGAAACTAAGGTAGACTCCTGCTAGAGCCAAGTTTGAGACTCTTCAGCAAAAGTTATGGGACACATTGAAGCCAGATTTTGCTTGTTTGGGTATTGTGAACATTTGAGAGATTTTAAGAAAGTCTACAGCATGAGTGAAGACATAAAAGTTTGTATGGAAAAGCCACTGGAAGACGCTTGGGTGTGCCCAAAAGTTGAGGGGGACAGGGTCTGAAGGAATCACTAGGGCTGCCTCATTAGTCCTTGCTCTGAAACTATACAACTTAGTTCCTGCCCCTATGTCCCTGGCATCTTTCAAGTTGCTGTCCCAGTACTGGAGTGAGTGAGTTTGTCAGTGAGTAAGTACTTGCATGAAATATTTAAGTGGATCACTTGGGACTCCAGCACCCTTTGTCTCATTTAGCCACAATCTCCACTGGTTTTATAGCTACAAGTATGGGAACTTCTTTCCCTGTCACTGAAACCATGAGCTAAGGAGCCTGGTGTGGGACTGGGACCCCTCGCTCATTCAAGGGGGGACCTCAACAGCTGAGATATCCCTCCTGATTTTTAATGGTCGCACATGGGTGTGGGACCAGCTTGTTCTGCATCCCTGTTCCTACCAGTCTCAAGGTGTCTTCTTATATACGTCCTTAGGTGTGGGACTTCAGTTCAGCTAGGCTTCAGGTGACTCTCAATGATGGTTGTTCTGCAGTTTAGTAGTAGTTTTGATGTTGTCATGAGAGTAGGCAAGCACAGCCTCTACCTACCCTGCCATCTTGACCAAAAATTTAAATCTCTATCATTAAGTACATGGATATTTAAAATCATTACATTTTTGGATGAATTGAACCTGTTATAGTTATAAAGTGATTCTCTGACTATGCCTTTACTTAAATCTATTATGTTTAATATTAATATAGCATACCAGCTATCCTTTTATTTATACTTATACAATATAAAATCACCCTTTTACTTTCATCTTTTGTATAGTTAGATTCAGGACCACATAAGATATATACTGCCCAACTTCAGGGGACACCATCTTCATAAACTATGCAGTGAATGTTCCTCCTCCAGGAATTATGTTATGCACTAGAGTTCACTGAAATATTTTTTTTATTCCAAGTTAATATTCTTTACTTTTACCTGTTCAATTTACATTTAAATAATTACCAATGTACTTGTGTTTAAAATAGACCATCTTGTATTTTATTCTTTTCCTAACTGTTCTGTTTCATTTCCTTTCAATGTTTATAATATTTTAGTTTATGTTTTATTCTAAAATTTTCTTATACTAATTTGGAAATGATGTTCTAGAAATTAAAACATTAGTACTCATCAAAGTATAAAATTAATCAATACTTCTAAAACCTTTTAGAAATAACAAGTCTTTAAAACATTTTAACTTTCTTAATCCCATTCCAAGTAGATCTGTTAATGTTATTTTGTATTTTAATTCTATTGTAATCTTTACTACCTTATTAGTATGTCTAATTATTTTTATTTTGAGTATTTTGTTAACATTAGCCACACTATGTTCCTGATTCTTCATTCCCTTGTGCATTTTGAACCTTCTCTCTGGATTCAACTTGCTTCTGCCTCAAGATCATTCTTTAGTACTTCCTTTAGTGTGGGATTACTGGTAGCAAATGATCTCAGTTTTTGCTTGTCTGAAAATAATTTTAATTTCTCTATATGGAAGGTATGTTTTACCGGATATAGATTTTCATGTTAACAATTCCCTTCTTCAGCAACTTAAAGACAATCATTCCATTGCTATTGGCTTTCATTGTTACTGTGAAATGAGCTGTCAGCTGTTTCTTTAAAGGTCATCTCTTTTTCTACTGTGTGTTTTTAAGATTTTTCTGTTTCTTTGAAGTTCTGAAATTTCACCAGGGCATGATTAGACTCAAATGTCTTTTTAGGTACCTTGCTAGAGTTTTCTAAATCTCTCAATTTTGACTTTCACCATTTCTGAAAAATTTTGCTATTATCTGTTTAATTATTATCTCTATCATCCTCTGTTCTCAACTTTAAGGACTACAATTAAAGACATTGTAGATTTCCTCAAGCTATTCTTCTTGCCTCTTGACCTTCTTCTATACTTTATTGTTTCTTCATGTTACACCCTGGATAATTTCTTCCAGGTTTTCTTCTAATTCTAATTCTCTTTTACATTATGTCTAATCTGCATTTAAACCCATACTTTAAACTTTTCATTATTTATTATATTTTTTAATTCTATAAATGTTACACTTAAAAATATAATAGATCACTTCTTTAAAGTTTCTGTTTCTTGCAGATATTTTCAAGCTTGGCTTTTATTTCTTTAACTCAAACAATTATTTTCAATCTGTATCTAATAATTCTAGTAACTGACATTTTTGACATTATTCCCTTTTTTCTCTCTCTTTCATCTTATCTTTATTTTTAATTTTCTGCTATTTCTTGCTCCCAATTCCTTGTTTCCCTTGGTGCTTAGAAATCCCTGACTTTGTGTTTCTTATTTTACTTGGAAATTATTTTTGCAGAAGTATTTGAGGCCTCTGATAATGGTATCTTTGTCCAGTAAGGATTTTCATGACTTCTTCCTCTGCTTATTGTTTTCACCAAGTTCAGGGCTGCGTTAACTAACTTAACCACTGGGTTGCTTCTTTTTCTGTTTATTTTTTTCATAAGGGGGCACCTAGGAATTGCAGATTTGTCAGCAAATTCATGCAAAGGTCACTTTTTTTGCTTTACATTCTGATGCTACGCTCCTACAAAAAAGTTGATGATTTTACAGCCTCAGAAGGCTCTGGGATTAATTTCATTTCTTTCTTTTCTTACAAGACTGAAGTTCTCAAAACAAAAGCTTCACATTTGCCAGTTTTGGCAATCACCTTCAGGGCAAAACCAGACTTTGTTTCTTGCCTCTCTCCTGGTTTACATCTTTTTGTACAGTTTTGACCTGGTGAATTTTTACTATTTTATCAATTCTTTGGAACGCTATAAGAATTCTTTAAAATGATTTTATCCATAATTTTTATTGTTCTCAACAAAAAGATTGCTATGAATATGCTAACCTGCTAGTATTATAAATAAAAACACTACTATTAAGCTCTTTGTAAGTTAATAGTATTAATCCTTTGTCCTTTTTGCCATAAATATTTTTCCAGGTAGCTTTCTGCCCATTTTTCCTTTTATAACTGTTCAGAAATGAAATAGATTGCTTCACGAGTGAATGAACAATGAGACACATGAAATAACTACTCACAGACTGACAATCTGTCAGAGAGATTATAAAAGTGACTTTTATACTAAACAAAAGATTAGACTAAAACGCATCTGAAATGCTGTCTAACTCAAAGAAGGTGGGGGATTCTCTTTCCTCCCTTAAAATTTGTTTTCAACAAATTGTGTTTTCTTGTATACATTCTGAAAAAGAATCCAACTACTGCCCCTCTATTTAATCAATATCTCTATTTGATTGTATGTATTATCTGTTTTGTATTATTAATTAAAACAACCCAGACCAGAGTTAGAAAGTGATGGAACCTGAGTTTGTATTTAAGAAATGACTGGCTCTGAACTCCCACTTGTTCGTACTGCATTCCATGAAACTGTCAAAAGCAGTTAACAGCTTACAAAGATGCTCAGGAGCATCAAAAAAGAAACAATGAAAAGACAGTGAGCAGTTAGCAGTTGGAGACAACCAGCTCTCTGAGGGGAATAGGCTGAAAACAGAATCATTATTTCTTTGCAATCAATATTGTATTCTGTGTGTGTGTGTCTGTGTGTGTGTGTGTGTCTGTCTGTCTGTATTTCTGTGGGTACATGATGGTGATATTTTGTCTTTTAACAATTTTTCTGTGGAAAATTGTATTTCCTCGTTCCCTTGTACTCATCGTGCTGTGAAAATAGCCATGCAGGAAGACGCGATGCCCCTCCCTGGCTGCTGTAGCCCAACTTCCTCTCCCTCCCTGTCTCGCACATGACATTTTTCAGTGCAGTTCCAGCCCATCAGCATGTTCCAACCTTGACAGCACTGACGTCAAGAATTGAGACAGTATTCTGTGCCAGACCCAAGCAGGCTGGCTTTGGCTACCGGCACTTCCTCTAGAAGCTGACTTCTTTCTGGTTTAGGCGTTCTTTCCCATTCCTGGCCTAATTCCTCCTTGAGAGCTAGCCCTCCCCACTGCTCACACATCATGCAATCCTTTATTAAGCTTTCGATGCACTTGTCATCTGCACGGTATATATCAAGTCTCTTGCCACTCTAAGAAAGTTAAAAGACAGCAGCCTTGTTCCTCTCTACAAACATCAGAGTACCATTTTGTTGCATAGCCACAACCCAAAGTTTGCCATGATTTTTCTTAACCACTAGCACATTTCAATGAGGCCCTTGTTGCACAGAAAAGAAAGAGAAGGTCACTTCAAGTGCCCTATCAATAAAAATTACTACCAGCAATGTCCCTATCACTCAGGGACACCCCAGAGCCCAAACTGGTGACAGTGTAGGAACTTTGATGCTCAAGTTCTAAACCATCCTTTGAAACTGGGAAACAGTGGATGCCCAAAGGATTAGTGCCCAATAGATTTATGATATCTCATGAAAAAGCAGACCAGCTACTCCTGGATTTGGGCAGAGGGTAGGGAGACTTATGGAGAATAGAAAGGTATTTGTTCGTGTTCCTCTGTGTGCATTGTTTTCCACCATCTTGGCTTATTCATTCTCCCTCTTCATCTTCATGAAAAACTCAAGACCATTGTAAGTGATGGAGGGGAGTCTGCTTTTCTTTCTCCTGCAAAGCCCAATGCAACACCAGACACACAATCTCATAAAATCATAGAATATCAGACCTGGCAATAGTTCCCTTAGAGTGTATCTAGTTCAAACCCCCACTTGACAAATAAAAGCAGTTCCGCCCAGAGATAATACGTGATTTTGCAAAGGCCACACGATTTCCTATGGCAAAGCCGATGTGAGAATTAGCTCTCTAGACTCCAGGCCCAACAAGTTCTTGTTATAGGTCTGAGACTAGGAGGATGAAGCTTGTGAAGGGTTGCAGGTCCTGAAATGCTGTCTCCATACCATGGCTAGTACTGACGAATGGCACCCGAATGGGTAAGCCTTGGTGATTCTTCATAAGTCTCCATGTCAGACCTTGAAATGGGTAACCAGGAAAACGATGCCTTTGAGTCCCTCTTCCAACTTCATTTGTTCAAATGTTTCCTTCTCAGGGCAGCCTTGTCTAATGATCCTTATGAAGCAGCAGTGCTCCAGCCCAATCCAGCCCTCTTCCCCTAAAACTCAATCATCAACTTATGAAGCTCGATTTTTCACCATAACTTCAGGTACCAACCTGATATGCCAAGATTTGTTTATTTTTTAAATTTTGTTTCTTCCTCTCAAATGTCAAAAAGAACCCCAAATGGAGAAGAAAGTTTCCCTGTTAATACTAAGGTTATCTGGTATTGATTTAAAGTGCTATAGAAAAACAAAACAAAGAAGTGGGTATGTGTGGGGAAACAAAGAGAGAATGAAGGTAAAGTCCAAAGCAGGGGGTGAAAAATCATGTAAATTAAAGGAAGCCATTAACGGGCTCACTAGCTGAGATCCGAATGGGGAACCAAAGAACTGAGACCTGGAAACAGAACATTAAGCAGAAGGCAACTGTATCAGCTATTTTGTTACAATCATGCTGCCTAACCAAACAACCCCCAAATCAGCCTTAAAACAATAAATGTTATTGAAGCCTGGCTCAGATGTGCCCATTCACATTTCTGGAGGTCACTTGGCTGTTGGCTAATTTCGGGTGGCCTCAGCTGGGGCAATTGGAATGACATGGCCCTTTCTCTCATGTCTCAACCTCCAGCAGGCTGTTCAAGGCATGTCAGCATGGCTGTGACAGAGGAGCGTTGACTGAGCCAATGGAAACACCCAAGGTGTCTCGGGTTTCAGACAGAACAAGCACCGCCTAACCTCTACCATTATGGGCCCAGGCAAGTCACAGGGACGGCTCCAAAGTTTAGGAAATAGACTCCACCTCTTGATGGGAGGGAATTCAGACAGTGTGGACAAAGGGACAAGTAGAATTGGGTCATAATTGCAATCTACCACAACAACCCTGCAGGTCTGTGGTACAGAGCAGGAGAATCTCTGACACTGTACGGTGCCTCTCCTGGAAGGTGGGAATGCTTCCCATGGGATCTGGGTTTTCGGAAACTCTGATTCCACATGTTTATATGCAAGTATTTCTGTGTCATTATATATCTTAGTCACATTATATGTATATGTATATGTATGTATATATATATATATATATATATACACACACACACACACACACACACATACATACATACATACACACACACATATATGTATATACACACATATACACACACATATATGTATATACACACATATATATGTATACACACATATGTATATACACACATATATATGTATACACACACACACATATATATGTATACACACACATATATGTATATACACACATATATATGTATACACACACATATATGTATATACACACATATATATGTATACACACACATATATATGTATACACACATATATACACACATATATGTATATACACACATATATACACACACATATATGTATATACACACATATATATACACACACACATATATATGTATATACACACATATATATGTATACACACACACATATATATGTATATACACACATACACACATATATGTATATACACACATACACACACATATATATGTATACACACACATATATATACACACACACATATATATGTATATACACACATATATATATATACACACATATATACACACACACACATATATACACACACACACATATATGTATATACACACATATATACACACACACATATATATGTATATACACACATATACACACACACATATATGTATATACACACATATATACACATACACACACATATATGTATATACACACATATATACACACATATGTATATACACACATATATATGTATACACACACACACACACACACACACACACCCCTCAGTCACTCCCTTTAACACTGTATTGCAGGCAACCCATGCCAGTGTACTCTCTCCAAAGATGATAAGTGAGGTGGGCTTCAAGCCAGTGCAATGGCATCGTAAGGAAAATGTAACTTGGTCTATTTTGGCACCATCACAGGATGATAAGAGGGATAGATATACACCTGGGTGAAGAGCACGCCGTCATCTCCCTACCTCAGTCTCCAGAACTCTGCTAGGATCTGAAAGCACTTACTTTCCTATTCGGCTTTTCCCTCCTTAACTTTCAACAGCTAAAACAAGCCTATCACTTCCTTAAAGAGACTATGACTGTACTGGATCAGAATCCCAGAGGTCCTCTCAAAACTCATGGGGCAGTTTACCACCACCACCCCCCCCCCCAAGTGGCTGGTACCAGAGCACACCCTGTGGCTGCTGTCCATTC
Organism: Lyroderma lyra; assembly: GCA_004026885.1. NCBI lineage: Eukaryota > Metazoa > Chordata > Mammalia > Chiroptera > Megadermatidae > Lyroderma > Lyroderma lyra. The sequence continues at coordinate 1,309,505 of PVJL010000002.1, read as the reverse complement.
CTCAGGCCTCCTTGTCAACAGGCCAAAACCCAAATAGTGCCCACCATCCAGCTTCCAGGATCCCATAGCAGCCCTCGGTTTGGCATAGAGTTCATCATTATTTAGAGAAGAAAAAAATCACGTAGGCACCTCTGTAAGTGTATTATTCTACGTGCAAAATAAATATAAAAAAATGAAAACCAAAGGCTTGCTCATCCCCAATGACTCTGGAGGGGAATTCCAATCACACAGAGAACAGCCTGTCCCTTCCTCCCACCTCTTCCACTCAGCAGAGGAGGAGGGACTAGCCTTGGGGAGGGAATCGTTTTCCTGTTCCACCATGTGTAGGCACATTTTCCAGATCAGTCCTGACTTTTCAGTTTCAGAAAGCCTCCACAGCCAAATGAGGCCCACAGTTGGACCAGATTCACAATATGCTTCCTACTTCTCACAGGTGAAATGTTGATCAGCCTACAGGGAAATGGCAAATGCACAGGGCGGCAGGGAGAACACGCATAGTGTTGGCTGACAAACAGAGCTTTGCTTATGACAGCTTGGGGGGGCGAGTGATTACTTTTCATGAGTTGTTATCAACAGGAAATCTAACTACAGTTAACGCAGCGGGAGATTTTTGGCTAGTGTCTTGAAACAAACTTTTGAGAGCCCCTAAGATAACTGTCGCTCATTTTGCAGACTCATTAATCATTGACAAGCTGAAGCGATCCAGTTAGGCGGAAATGAAGAGGGGCCGTCAACTGTCAAACAAACCGCACCCTTGAGCTGGCACCAAACTCAAGGTACTCTAGTGAGAGACAAAAAGTAAGCCGATGTGCTAATTAAATGCTAGCACTGTGGTTTTGGGTGTGTGTGTGTGTGTGTGTGTCTGAGAGAGAGAGAGAGAGAGAGAGAGAGAGAGATTGAGGACTAAAAAAAATAACATGGCTCTGAGATCAAAAACTTGAAACCTTAACTCTCAGTTCTCTCTCCCTTACACTCATCTCCAATGAGAATATATTACCCTGTCTGGGAGAAATAGAGTGAAAAGGTGGGGGAGACCCAATAAGAGATAAAGCTATAGAGTCCTCTGTTTGTGACTTCCTTAGAGACCAAGATAGATCTTGAAAGACTTTAATTTTTCCCATTAACTTTTAGGTAGCCTGACATAGCTGTAATGTTTCTTAAATGCCAGCCAGTTTCCAGTCAGGATATTCCAAGTGCATCTAATTGCCCACTTTATCACGGACACTATCAGGTAAATGGTGTTCCACCTCCGCTGGGTCTGCCTGAGGTTGACACCCAGGACTTGTCAGGCAATGGATCACAGAGCTGCCCTGGGGCCCCTTGCATTGCATTCCCACGTGAAGGTGACAATAAATTATGACATCTGCCAGGAAGATCAGAACACGGCTGTGCTACCAGATGCACCTAAGCTACACGATCAGGAAGGCTTTTAGGATGTGATTGGAGATGTGTCTGAGAGCTCCTAAAGTGACAAAGAGCCCTTTCCCCAGCAACAATGAAGCAGAGATGAACCTGGACATTTGCTTTTCTCTTTAATGACCTGTTTTTACGTTTGAGTGAATAATGCTACCTGACAATTATAAAGTGCTCCAGAGTTTAAATTGTGCTTATATCCATCCTCTCAAGACCCTCAAAGCCAATCAAAGGAACAGTCATCATCATGCCCATAATCTAAGATAAAGAAACTGAGATGGGGCCAGGCCAGGTGATTTGACTTGGATCAAAATTAAAGTGAAAGAAAGCAGGCCCCAACCCCCTCAAAACATGCATTCTTCACTTAACCAAGATCTTCTCTACCTTTTCCTTCTCCAAAGTGTTTTTGTTCATTGTAGTTTTGGGAGTATGGGTTATATTTTTCTACATGTATGACTAAATCTTTACAGAACTGACCCTGAAATTCAATACCAAAAAGACAAAATAAAACATGAAAACCAAAAAAAGAAAAATAAGCCTCTCTTACTAATCAAACTAGTTTTGTTTTTTGTTTGTTTGTTTGTTTGTTTGAAGGAGCTAATGAAATGAATGAATAAAAGAAGAAAGGAGAAAAAGTGACTGGCAGCATGAAATTATCAATACATTATTCACAGAAACTTTCAATTGAAAAAGTTGGACTTACAGACAAACTCTCTACAAGATAGGAAGGGAAACGTTCTGACACGAAATATTTTGGGACTGGGAAAGTTCTTTGAGTTAGGTATAAAAAAAGACTTCAGTAGACAGCAAAATGAAGAATCTAAGCTGGAGATCATATGGGACACAATGTATGGGATTTTTCTCATTTTAGTGAATTTTCACAAGGCAAGTAGCAACCTTATTTTCACAAAAGTTAAAGGAGGTGGTTTTTGCCGTAAGTGTTGATCTAAAATGGTGACAAAACACATTGTTCATTGAGTGCCTAAGGCTCAACCTTCAAGAGTGCATCCTGGCACACCCACTTGTAAATGTCAACCAGAAAGGATTTTGACTTATCAATGCTTTACAGAAAATTGATCCACAGTGACATGAAGATTTGGTATGATTCCCAACATGATGATTTATTTTTGATGACCCAGAGCAAGCCATTTGACTTCTCTGCAGTTAGTTTTCTCATCTTAGAATGTGAATAAGAATATTTCATTAAAGGGGGGCTGTACTAAGGATTAAATGAAAAACTAGATATGAAAGCACTTTGTAAGCTACAAAATGCTATTATTTTAATCTGAAAACAACCTAATATTTATTGAGCATTATGCCAAGGCCTTGGGGTCTGGAAAAGAAAATGGCAGCATTGACCTTACTCCACACGCAGCAGAAGTTGGGTATTTAATATGTGCAAGGTGCTCTGCTAACAACACTGGTGTCCTCTGAATAAAATAAGATGTAGTCATGAGCACTGTGAGGTTAAATTGGTCAATGTCAAAGATAGCATATATGTGTCAGTGTGTCTGTATTTTTTCCCTCCATTTATTGAATAGCCAGCCACTGCCTTAAGAAATTTACAGAATGGCTGTATGTGTGTGCATATATGTATGCACATACACACAAATAAGCAGATTATATTACATTGTCATATGTATTGAGAAAAAATAATTTAATGAGCCTATTCAATGATAAAATTTTCTGGAAGGAAGATTCCAGAAATTTTAATATGTGCCTTTAATATATAGTTCTATACCTGGAACTATTTATCCAAAAATGCCAAGTTTTTCATAATAATAGTTCAACATATAATGGCTTGGATAGTGTTTTTCCTTACGTAGCTTTTGGCAATATTGGAGGTAAATAAATAGATGGATACACTTAACTTAAGTGACCAGCAAATGGAAAAGCTGACAAGTCATTGTAAGCAGACATGACTCGTAGAATGAGGTTGGTTCACCACAATTAGAAGCAGTAAGAATTCTAGAAAAAAATTATGAATGGATGTGGCATCTTCTAGCCTCCCTCACGTCACAGTCAATATTTCAAAGCACTAATAAAATACCACCTATGTACAAATGCCATGTGGATAAATTGAAATGAAGAGATTTTCTTTTTAAGACTTAGTGATTTTCTTGCCATTTATTTTCAAGTCACCAGCTTGAGGCAAATAACTAAAACTTCCTCTTTTCTCTCTTCTATTAGCTAAATCTTTCCAAAAAGAGTTATGATCATGGCTTCTGAAATATACAAAAACTATACAATCAATACTGATAATTTGTGTAGATAAACTAGAAGTATAAACCTAATTAACAAGCAATATGCTTTATACTCTATTATAAACATTCATTTGTTTGAAATTCTACTAAAGAATTACTTCCTTGGGATCGGAGTTAAGATACACCATGGACATCATTTTCATGCTAAAGCATTGGCTTCCTGAAAAAATCCTATGAATCTTGTCATTGAGTAGCCTGGAATTTCATTGAAAACATTCCACTCCAGTCCACAACTGGTGATGTCCTTTATTACAGTTGTTAACGCATCACGAAGAACACAATAACATGACCAGAATGGACTCTTCAGTTTTTCAAGTGGTTTGAAAAACAATGTCCTTTGATTCTTTTATGAGGGTTCTATAATTTCTTGGGGTTTTCCAGCTGCTTTTTGATCACTGGCCCTGCCAGCCCCTCTTCCCAGACAAAAACTGGGGCATTTGATGGTGGTTGTGGTCAATTAATAAGAAGAAAAAATAAACAGAAGGTTTTTTTCCCACGTTTCTTTTTTTTTCTTTGCAAATCTGTTCACTGTACAGTTGATTTGGAGCTTGCAATGCGGGGACCCTGTCTTGCTCTTCTAATTCATCATTTCCTTCTGATGTTATTCCTCCCTTAGAGAGTCCACCAGTGGGACTCACAGCAGGCAAGTGAATGGATGGTCTGCTCTGCAGGTTCCCACATTCTTATGGGACATCTGGGTAGCTGGATGCAAAAGCAAACAAAGCAAAACTTTCTAGGATTTCTACTATCCACTCCCATAAGTTTAATATCATCTAAATTAGTGGTAGGCAAATGTTTTCTGTAAGTAGCTAGGTAGAAAATGTTTTTGGCTTTGCAGGCCATATGGTCCCTGTCACAATTACTCGACTTTGCCATGAAAGCATGAAAGTAGCCATAGAAAATACATAAATGAATGAACATGGCTGGGTTCCAATAAAGATTCATTTATGGACACTAAAAATCTGAGTTTTCTGTAATTGTTATGTATCATAAAATATTCTTCTTGTTTTGAATTTTCCCAACAACTTAAATATGAAGAAGCATTAAAAGCTCCTGGGGCTGTACAAAAACAGACATTGGCTAACACGTAGTCGTGTGTTAACTCCTGGTCTAAATAATTGGTTCTTCAAATTTATGTCTCAAGCCTTACTTACCTTTTGGACTCCACAGTTGATTATGATAGCTTTACTTGTTTGTCCCTCAGACATCTTCAGTGTCCAAAGTACAAGTTACGATTCTCTTCTCCCATTGCTTTTTTTGCCCAGGTCTTCCCCATTTGGGAAAAATACTTTCACATCTTTCATATATTCATAATTGCTGCAGCTAGAAGCATCCTGGGTGCTCTTATTATCACGTCCAAGTCATCACTAAATTCTATGCATTGTACTTCCAAAACATACCTCAGATTGGCATAATTCTCTCCATCTTGTCCAAGCTACTGTCTTCTATTAACTAAATTTCTATAACTTCCTAATTGCAATCTCCCTTTTTCTGTCTTTTGCATTAGCTAAGTCTTTACAAAATGAGTTGTTGTCATTGCTTCTGAGTCACATAGGAACTGTGTGATCATACTGACAACATGCATAGGTAAAGTAGAAGTTTCCATTCCTACCCTTTCTCAGTGCATTTTTGGTTACAGCATCTGAAATGAACTTGCTAATAGCATTCATCGTAAAGTCATTCTGATGGCTTTTCTTTGTCCTAAAAAAGGAGCTCCTAATTCAATTCTTCAAAGTTCTGAGACAGACTCTGTTTTCACCTCCATCTCCACCACCTCTGACTGCTCTCATCCTCGTTCAATACACTTCAGCCCAACTGACCGCCTTTCTGTCTCTGCTGCATACTTCACCCTCTCCTGACTCCATGCCTCTCTCCCTCTCTCTCTCTCTCTCTCCCTCTCTCTCTCTCTTTCCCCCCTCCCTTGTTTCTACCCACCCACTTCCCTTTTCCAGTTTTTCTAATTTTTCATGCAGACTTCCAGAAATATATCTATCTATTACTATACATTATTGCTGTTATAGCAGCTGAAGAGTGCTAAAAGAAGGTAGAAATTAGGTAAATATTTTTTGTACTTTTCATTTTTTCCAAGTGTTGTCATCACGGGCCAGTAAAAGGGAGAGTGAGAGTAATAGGAAAAAATCCTAAGAAACAAAGCAGTCTTCCCAAGCATTTCTATGTTCCTGGGTCTTTTGCCACATTAACTGATATTTTAACTTTTTTAAAACATTTTTTTTCCAGAATATCACAGAGCTAAAATTAAAGAATGGGGATTTGGTAGTCTTCAGAGACAGAATAAGGACCAGCCAAATAAGGATAGCTTTCAGTTGAGAATTGCAAATAAAATTCTTAAAAAAAAAAAAAAAAAAAGGCCACTTTCAATCTCAGAGGCCTAGTCTATGAGATGAATAAGAATGAATTTAAGCTTATCCACTTATTCATAGAAGGAATGTGTCAGGTGCTGAGGATACGAAAGTGAACAACTTAAACACACCCCTATGGCCTTAAATGTCCCTAAAATTAAATTAGTCAACAAATGATGAATAGCCCATTTTCTGAAAACCTATTGAAAAGCTATTTTGCAGAGAAACCATTAGTTTAAATCATGAATTCATTAAAAATTACATTTCATTACAATTGCTATATAGAATGTGGTAGATAGATGACAAAATTAACAACCAGAAAAATGAAAATAAAAGTAACAATAAAATACCACTATACACTTATTTGAATGGGTAAAATAAAAAGACAATAACTGAGAATATCCATTACTGACAAGATTGTGGAGTAACAGGAACTCTTACTCATTAATGTTGTAAATGCAAAGTGCTAAAGACTTTGGAAGATAGTTTGACAGCTTCTTATAAAGCTAAATATACTTTCCTCCCTCCATGATGTTGGACCAAGTCATGTGACTTGCTTTATTTAATGGAATGTAGACTGTCATGATATCTAAACATGAGTATTAGGAGCCACTGCCTAATTTTCAGTTCCTTTCTTCTTCCATGAGAATGGAATGGCCCAAGGAAGGTTTCTCCTTCAGCTTTGGTCCCAGATTAAGAAGACACATAGAGCAATACCAAATCAGTTGAAATGAAATATGAACAAGGCATAAATGGTTGTGGTTGTGAGCCAATGAGATATGGGATCATTTGTTACCTCAGCAACTTCTGTTTACATAAAAAATGGTGAATGAAAAGAGTTCATAAGTCTAAAATTTACATTCTACTGAACTGTACTGTCATCTATTAAAGACGTGTAGAAAATCTGTGAATTGGATTTAAGCTGGGGTGTGTGTGTGTGTGTGTGTGTGTGTGTGTGTGTATTTATTGCACTATCTTACTGTTTGCTTCTTTGGAGCACTGTCGAAACTTACTGCTTCTTGGAAGAATTTGTTTATTTATTTACTGACTTATTTACTTATTTACTTACCTGCTGGCTTATTTATTTAATTATTTCATCTTTATTTTTTTATAATACACAGATCACATCATAGTGAAGGATTAGAAGTAAAAGAAGCAGAGTGGTATAATTTGTAAAACCTAAAGTGCAATTAAATTGTTTTGACTTAGTAGTGATTCACAGATGATAGCTGATAAAACAAAAATAGTTTTCGCATGTTGAGAGCCCTAAATATTTCTTGATGATCAGTGTTAATATGCAAATGGCAGCCACATTGCCTTTCAGCCCATTGATTTTTGTTTGTTTGTCAGGTGGATGGGTTATTTCAGTCAATCAGTACCCTTCCCCACCTTTGTTATCTTAGATTCATCTTTTTGCAGCATTAGATTTAGGAGACTGAGCTTAGCACATGGATTTTAGGCAGCAAGGAATTGTTTGATGTGCCCAATTGTATATTTTTATTCATATAACCCTTAGCACTAACTCCAAGAGGAAGTAACCTGCATTCCCAAGTAGAGTGACTGTTAAGTAATGGAAACATGAGTTAAATGTGAGTGGCTATATAAAGATTTACACCAAACTAAGTCATCAAGGCTTCTGTATCTGGGACCTAATTAACATGATAACAGTCATTTTAGACAGAGGAGGAGTCTGCCTTCCACTACCCTGAACTTAGTCATGTGACAACCAAGTGGAAAGAGTCCAGGACCACAGGTGAAAATAGATGGAATAAACCTGGACCATTAATGTAAGCTCCACAATGTCATCAATGTGAGAAATGTCTTAAGCAAGCTTTAGGGGCTTTAGATTATATTGCTGGCGATCCAGAACCAGTATCTAATGTTTCTATCAATGATATTACCTGGTGATGTTCTGCCTTCACTCTGAACTCCAGATGGGGAACTTGAGATGTAGCTTAAATTATTGTAAAGTAGGTCTTTCAATAGGTCAGAATTCCAGATTACTATCAGATAACTGCACACTTCCCAGACTTTATAGTTATACCCGTGGTCTAGAATTAGCCACACTGAATCTCTGAGAACGATGACTTGAGAGAAGCATGGGATTTTCTTCCATTGATTTTAAGAGCTAAATATCTTCTTGTGGCAGGGATAGACTCAGATATGATATGTAAAGAGATGCCTTAGGAAGGTAAGACCTAACTCGAACATTTGAAATCTTATAAAAGTAAGGAGGTCTGCCACTTACTTGGGAAGTCTAGAGAGCTACAGTACATGGGCCACTTCACAACCCCTCTGGCCAATCATAACCTTAACAACTACATTAGAAATCTGCCACCCTTGAGAACTTGTCTGAGAATGGCGTACATTTCCCCTGATACCATGGTCCCCTAGATGCTCAATTTAAACTTTGCAAACCATTTGAAATTTGTGCATCAACTTGAACAAAGCCAGGGTGACTAGTGGGAGTAAAAAAAATTATTCCCAGGATATATAAGCATGTTGACATTGCCTTTCTGATTCGATCACTTATGGGTTTATGGTTAGTGGCTAAGCAGCATATGAAGACTGGAAAGGTTTAGATTAAGAATGTTCAGAAACCACAACCTCTGGTTAGATTTTGATGTAGCTCTACTTCTTTTAATAAGAGTATACTTGTGTGTCAAAATAAAGACAAATAACTATAAGGACATATATGAGTGTTCTGAAATGTCAATATAGTTCTTGTAAATTGCAAATATTAAATTCTTCCAAAAAACCATTTTGGGCTCATCTCTACTTTGCTGGTGCAATAAGCCATGTGATCATCTAGCAGTGAGACTGACTCATTAATCTTGGCCACTAGTAACATTTGCTGTGATTGTTGTTTCCATAAGTCACTGAACTTGTTTTCCTAAACTGTAGAATGAGGTTAAACTGTCCCAATGATTTCAAAAATTTGTAGAGAGAGATTGGAAAAAGGAACCCATGATACCCGTACATAAAGATTGTTAAGTCTGTTTCTGTGACACCCTGAATGAAGTTCTAAACCAGAGAGGAACAGCAAGGTGACAGACTACCTGAGAGAAAGAGGCAGTCATGATTCAATCACAATGATTTAGAGATGGGAATGAGCTCAGGCCAATTACATAATACTGGCTATTGTGCTCTGGCTTAGTCAGAGCCAAATTCAGGAAACACATTCCATTAGACTAAAGAAAGCTTCGATCATGTGTAAAATTTCCAGCTTGAATAGGCAGCCATCCTATCACTCATCGGGCTAGATGCATTTAATGGGTGTAATTTCTTCCTCATATTTCTATGCGTTCATTGTTTCATTTTTATTATAGGAATTTGGGCACCTTATAAAGCTTATTATTTTCTGTTAAGCTTAAGCTTAAGTAAATAGTGTCCTACAGGGTGTACATGAAAATATGTTTCCTTTAGATTGTCAAAAGAATGGAGCAATCTGATTCAACTTAACTATGAGATTAGAAGAAAGGAAAAGTAGGGGGGAAAATCTATCTAAAATCAAACCAATGAAACTTGATGGTATATAGAAATTACTTTGTGGGGATTGTAACATATGAACTCCTCAATTCCAGAAGTCCCAATTCTTAAGGTGGAATTAAGAAACGTATTTTAATAAAGCTTCACAAGTGGTTTTGATATAGGTGAACATTGCCTTAGGCCCCTTTAAAATTGCATTCAATTTGTCCTTAAATGGCTTAGAGGAAAAAGGAAGATGGAAAATTAACGTTATTTTTATTCTATTCATGCCAATTATCTGGAAAGCTGAATGTCAAAACTTGTCTGTGCAGCATTTTAATTTCAAGATTAAACTTCCTTTCTGAGAGCTGAGGAGCTGCACTGCTCTGCGAGGTTCTATGATCCAGGCCTCAGCTGGTTGCTGCTCTCAGAGCTTCAGGCTGAAGCTAGTGCTCGGTGAGCATGATGCCAGTGAGCTGAGTGTAATTTTATATGCAGTAGTCTCTCCATTAACTGGAACTCAAGCAACTGGCGAAATCTCAAGCAACCAGATGTTTGAGATTTTGTGGGTTGCTTGAACTCCAGTTAATGGAGAGTCTACCGGCATTTATCTGGCATCTACCAATCCTCATGGGTGCCAGTTAACCGAGAGTCTACTGTATGTGCTCTGACAGATATGTCGCAAACAACAACAACAACAAAAAAAAAAAAAAAAAACACAGAAAAAGTGGAGACTTAGCTCATGAATATTTAGAAGTGAAAGATGGCTTATGTAGTTATTTTGGGAAATAACTAAATAAGTCAGGCTGGAAGTTTTCTATTAACACTTCTCCATCATTCCCCCAGATGTAGACCCAGAGACAAATATTTAAAAGTAAATTGTTTGGAGGTGATTTTTTAGGAAATGTTACTATGAGTAGAGGGGTGGGAGAGCAGTGAGACTGGCAGCAGAAAGTAGCCAATAAGGATGCTTGATCAAGCATGTTATTATTGTAGACAGCTGGTGCTCAATCTCCATTGGGAATCTCTGGGAGACAGTGCAGAACACATGCTTCAGGGTTAGCTTCCCCAAAGGCAGCAAGAATTGGAGTGTTGTACATGACCCCATCAGTCATTGGTTGAAGGCCAATGGTTGAAGGAGAATTTTCATTTCCTGTTATGTCCAGCCTGCATCTTAGATGGGCAAATCAGACTTCAGAGGCCAGAACAAGTTCTCAGGCAAAGGTGCAGGCAGTTGGGATTCAGGCAAATAGAGGCCAAGGGTGTGGGACAAGCCTTGAAAACATCAGCTAGAGGATTTGAAAAAACACGTCTTTGAAGCCAACAACCCTTCCTAGCATAATATAAAGGACAATGGAAGAAAGAACTTGCTAGGCAAAAGCCACATCTCCTTATATTTAATGTCTCTTCTGTGAAAACACCAAGCCAGGTTAAGGGTCTGGGAACTGTCTAGCTGCCCTGATTACAAAGCCATGCGTGATATTAAGTTATCACAGTAATGAATTGGATCTATGAAATCACTTGGATTTCAACTTGCGTACTTCCACAGCTGATAAGATGTGAAATTTTCCTTATCCTACAAAGGAAAGGATGCCCTCAGTAAAAAATAAATAAAAGATTTTAAATAGGAAAAGTTTAAAGTACCTCTTTCTTGCATGCCTTATCTCTGTTGAAGATTCTTGCCTCATCTAGGTGTAGGGTTTTTGGTTCAATCTCAGGAAGCCAAGTGTCACCAGGAATGGGTTTAAAGTAAGCAGAAATTCTAAAACAGAATGACGCATGGAAAAATGCTATTCCTCTGGCTCAGTAACTTCTTTTCTAAATGTAAATGATTTTCTTTCTCCTATATACCTCCTATTAAGTTGTTCAGTTCAGAAAAATATATTTATGACTTGCTCATTTTAAACATAAAAAGGAAAATTATATTTTATTAATTGTAAAAATTTCTCCCTGCCTCCACAAAGTATATAATGATTAAATACATAAAATGTGTCATATTGAAGGGACACCAGTTTTTTAGCCTTATTTTTGCCCATCGGAAGACATTTCACATGGCTTCATATAGAACTTCAGGTAACTGAATTTGGGAAACAAAGGAAGTGAATAAGAATCTGATATTATTTTAAATATGCTCAGTACCTTTTCCCAAAATATTGAATGAATGTTTACAGCTGCACAAACTACAACTTTGCAAAGAATTAAAACAATCCCCTTATTCATGAAGGTCAAACAATTACAGCCACGATGCCCTAAAGCTATATGAATGGAATCATGGAGGGATTCCTCCCCACCACCAATGAAGATTTGCAAACTCGTCAGATGGAGATATTATAGTAAATAAAGTGGCAGATTCCTGATTTCATTCTGCCTCTGGTCAGTTCTGAAATTCAGAAGATTTGCCCTTGTGTGCTCTGTGGATCCAAGCAAGCTACACATAAGTTTGACACGCACCGACACACACCCAAGGTACAATTGTTTAATTGTGTTTTTAAATTCAATTTATTCCCACTTCCACTTTTTGCCCTCCAGCAATATTTACAAATTTAGAGAGATTTCCTGGCTATAATCATGCCTGGGAATGCTTTCCAAAGTAACTTAGCTTAAAGCTACCAGCTTGGCTCTAGGACAATTAATATCAAAAGATAGCCTAAATTGAATGTCAATTTCTCAGTTTTCATATGTTGTGGTCTCTGTTACACATAAGACTCTTTGCTTCCATTGCAAACTATTGTCAAAAACATTTTTCCTAAGAGAAAAAGAGTCCAACTATCAATATTGTAATTTGAATAATGGGTGTAAGTTTGCAACTTGGACTTATTCTGCTGATTTGGGTACTTTCTGTATTGTTTTATTGTTGAGACTGTAAAGCCAAAAATTTTAGCTGTGAAGTCCCTCAAATCACAACTGGCTATTGAAATCTTTGTGCCTCTTGAAAATAATAAAACCAGGTTAAAATGTCCAAATTAACAGAATGAGATGATAAGGTAAGTGGGGATAGAATTAATTGGAAGAGACGCTGATTAAAAGACATGATAGAAGAAAATTGTATGTCCACCCTCCACATTTAAGTTACACTCTCAAGTGTGTGACCTTTTGGATATTGAAGGGGAGAACGGTGAGGGAAACACAGAGGGAGTGAGAAAGGGAAAGAAGGGTAGGAAGGTAAAATAAGGAAGATGGGCATCGTTTGAGGTCCATTGTCACAGAGTAACTGAAAGAACCAGCAGCTTTGTTGATTTTAGTTCCCTCATCTCGGAAATGCTGGTGTTGATGAGGATAGTCTCTAGGATTCAAACAATGCTAAAATTCTTCAGTTCTGTGCTTTTACAGTGAGAATCTAATGTTAGCCACCAGTAACTGAAACAGCTCAGAATGACTACCCTCGTGTCTTTGGATAAAAATAGCTCTTTGTAAAATGGTTTGTGAGAACAAATTGTCTCTCAGCTTTTTTGCATTTTTTTTATACACAAAGATGAAATTATCCAGCTGTTTGAGCTTTAGGAACTACTTGAGTAAAATTACCAAGTGGCAGAAACAGGCTTCAGATCAACCTGGTTACTAGAGGAGCTGTGGGGGCCACGATGGCAGCTGACCCCGTCCCCGAGCTCAGAGGTGCAGGCGGTAGCTGCAGATGGGCGCTCGATCTCCAGGTTGAGTTTGCTGGAACTCTGCCCATGGCCTAAGGGGTGAATGCTGTCTTGTGGGGCAGCTGTTTCCCCATGGAAATAACAAACGCAAGCCACCAGTCAGGTGTTTTCCAGAGTCGATGTCAGTGCAGATGTGGAGTCATCCCTGCCTTGTACTTCCCACCTCTGAGTCACTGGGCGTGGGGGTGGGGGGTGGGCACTCGTGCATCTCACTCTGCTTTGGACTGTGAACAGCATAATGCTTCCATCTACTTTTATTTTGGGGGTGGCAGAGTCCATTGGGGGTGACAAGGATCTATAGCAAGAGATTCTATCATGCATGTTCCTGGGAGACGTAGCCCTGGGGCTGGCTCCACCTCAGCACTTTGTCCCCACATACGTAGATGATGTCCATGCTGGCTCCTTGCCTCAGATCACCTGCTTGTCCCTGAAACATGGGAGGCTCTGCATGGCCAGAGATCTGGTCTTCAGTCAGCTTACCAAGTTAGGGCAGATAGTTGGCCTACCTGAGGTCGTACATGGTTCTACCTTGGAAGTTAGAACCATGTAGGGGCTTCCAACTCCAGTTAGGCCTGAATACAAAAGTCTAAGAAATACAGAGTAGTCCCTTTGGTAACAAGTCACTCAAACCTCAGGCTAATGCTGAAACCAAATTTTTTTGGTGTTCAAAACATCTCACCAAACTAGTTAATTACTAAGAGCCATTTTTTAGTGTAGGGAGACCACATCTCCAGGGAGAACCATGTCTTGTAAGTGTATAGCTTGGTGAGCTCACTGAGCTCACCCTCATAGCTGACACCCAACTCTAGACACAGGGCATTGCCAGCACCCGGAGAACTGTGCTTGTGATGGCTCCTGGTCATTACTACAGCCCATGCCCCTAGAGTAACCACTGTTCTGACTTCTGACACCATGGATTTGTTTTCCCTGCCTTTGAACTTTATGCAAATGGGATCATATATTATATACACTAGTGATTGAGTATTTCAGCTAAACATGTGTATGTAATTCACTGATGTTGTGTGTGGTTGTAGTTCATTAAGTCTCATCCCTACATAGTTTTCCATTGTGGGAATATACTGCAATTTATTTATCCATGAAACTATTGAAGAACATCAGGGTAGACTCAGGTTTTGGGCTATTGTGAATAAAGTTTCTATGAACATTCTTGTAGGGCTTGCGTATATATACATTTCTTTTCTAGTGAATGCATGTTTACATATAGCAGACATTTCCCACACCATTTCCAAAGTGTCTATATTGGTTTATATTCCACCAGCACTGTATAAGAGTTTTGTTAGCTAAACATCCTCACCAATACTTGATAGTGTTGATCTTTTTAGTTTTACCTACTGGGTATGTCATTAAGCCACATATTTTATGTAGGTAAAATGCATACAGATTTCATAAACATAGATAAAATGCAGATCAGAATAATAGAGTAAAAATATATGAGCAGCCTGTAGAATTCATGCATCCACTTATTCATTCATTTAACAAGTACAAACATTCAAAGGAAGGTTTACAAAACATGAACTATGAGGAAATGAAAATTTCAAGGGAAAGATTTAAAGAGATGTTTTTATGCAGATGGAATTGTTTTTCCTAAACACTGTTTCCATGTTCTTCTCAAATGGATCCTAAGTGTCTCCCAAACCTTGAGTTCAAGGATGATTTTGCTATTTTATTTCTCAGCAATAATAATAATGCTAACAATAACAACAATGGCAATAGTAGTTTGTGTCATTGAGCTCCTTGACCTTCACAACATGGTTTTATTCATTGCTTTTGACCTAATTCTCACAATGGTGGGATAAAAGTAGATTGTGGTCTCTTCGGTGAACAATCAAGGGGATAGAGGTCCTGAGATAATAAGGTACCTGCCCAGGTGATGAGAACCAATAGTAAGTGATGCAATAGACCAGGTATTTGAAGCATGGGCTTCAGACTCCTCAGCCTTCCTATGGTGCCTTTCTTTATTCTTGACATAGCTCTGCTAATAACGACGTCTTACTTACAGAGAGTCTTTGTACAATAACCATAAACAAAAGTTTCTGTTTTGTTTAATCGTTGCTTTAGAGACCAGATCAAATTATGTTGTTTCTGTTTTCACAGATGAAGAAAGACAAGCCCCGGGGGGAATTTAAGAATTTTCTGTTTTTTATGACCAGTTAGCCAGTGGGAAACTCATAGGGGGACATTAACATATTGATTAATTTCTTAAATTCTATCTACTAAAATACAAGTGCTCAGCAAACAGGGAGCAGATGCAACCATAGATATCAGGATACTTCTGATGGAACAACAATCATTGCTATAATCTTAGAAGTTCACATTTCTCTGCCTTTGTTCGGACTCATAATTTCATCAAAGCAGCCAAAGAAAAAGAAGTGTCTATAATGCTTGCATTACAATATTGAGAGGCTCAGATTTAGAGCAATTTCACACTCAAAATCCTAGTAGCTTACCTGATTTAAATAAGCAAATAAACTGTCATGATTATCTCAAGTCCTTCTCAAGTGCACATCCCATAGAAGATAAAAATGTAACTGTATGACATCTATGACATCAGTTAATGGCCACTAGATGAGTCCAGGCTTCCAGAACAGAGACAACAATAAACACACAAACTGACAAAAAACAAACAAACAAACAAAAACAGATAATCAATTTTGATATAACAAAAAATATCAACATCAGGTGGTTCAAAATGGGATTTCGGCCTTTCTTGTTCCTTCCCAATGCTGTTGTTGGGGATAGGGTGGGTAACAGGAAAAGAGTTTATGGAATGCATTCCATGGGTCTGTCGTATAAAAGAAAAGAGAGGGAAAAAACTTCCCAGTGTTTTCTGCTTTCAAGGCCAAATAACAACAAAAAAGCTTTACTGTTTCTTTGGTTAATCCTTCCAACTGTGCTGGAAATCCCAAGGGAAGAGTCAGCCCAAGTAAATTAAGCTGGTGTGTCCAATATTTCCCAGAGTCCAAGCTGGTGTTAGCGTCCTGCCACGTGGACATGACGAGTTAGAGGTGTTTGTGTTAATGTACATTCTTCATGAGGTTTGGGTCACCTCAGGGGCCAAACTCCATTCCTTTGTCTGGGCAAGGTATGGATACCCACAGACCAGATCAAAATATCCACTGGACAATTAAAGAATAGAAGAACATACCAAGAAAATATATCCTAGCTATACATTCTGGATAATTCATTGTTAAAGTGAACGTATTGCTCATAAATATGTCAAAAATGGAAAATTGCTTAGTGGTCTCACCTCAGTCTCAGGCTGTCTGATAAGAAATCAAAGGAAACTTTTAAAACTTGCCCAAGTAGAAATCGAATGTTAATTTTTAAAAGAATATGTGTAGACAGTATAAATGTCTTATGCATTGAACTGTTCTTGTACATTTCATATGGAATTGATTTGTCCGAATCTGGTTTATATGCATTCTTTACAGAATTTACCTAAAACACAAATTTCTTTGGGGTCTTAAAACAAATAAATTAACTTGTATTTAACTTAAGTCATAAAAGTAAAGCTCCAATGAATTGCAAATGTAGTAAAATTTGTTCCTGTTCCAAAATATGTCTGGAAAACTGGAGGCAAACATGGATTTCAACTTAGATTGTCGAAAGCAAAATAACTCGATATGGAGTGAGAGAAATGTCCTCATTTTTGATTGCTGAATAATGAATGCCCTATTATCTACGAACGTATAACATGTCTGTCAAAGTCAGAACAGGATAAATACAACAAGAGTGAATAAAGCAAGGTCCTGGGAAGAGATCCCCCACGAAGAAACCCAGTGTCTGCTCTATCTTATTAGAGGCTAAAAGAGCTTGATTAAGTGGGAAAGGGCATTCCATTTGGAGTATTCTAGAAAAATGCAATCTTTGCAGTGCCTATACTCATTGGGGACTACAAAAAAAGAGAGAGAAGAAAAGCATGAGAACAAGCTGTGGTAATATTTTAGAAATGTTCCTTGGAGGAATAGTTTTGTGTGTGTGTGTGTGTGTGTGTGTGTGTGTGTGTATGTGTGTGTATATATGTATGTGTATATATGCTTGAAATCGCGAAATCTTTTAAAGTGTGTTTTCACCACTGTGGCTGTCTTTTATTAGCAGGGAGAAGACAGTGAAGAATAGAAAATGAGTGAGGAGAGAGTCTCCTAAGGGAGACAGCCATACCGTTACCTTTTTATCTACTATAGGATGCGGACTAGAAAGGATAATGATGATTCACCATTTGCAGCGGGACAATACCATTGTTGTTTCTGCCCCCCTTTAGAAAGGTATGTCTGGTCAGCCTACTCCCAGAGAATCTGACCCCCAACCCCACATGAATGACAGGAGAGATAGCCTTCTTCATCAGCCCACAGGAAAGGCAATATAGCTCACTTGGCCTTTGGGGAACTGCTGTGGACTCTCTGCAGAAGGGGAATAAGGACTTCCCACCTTCCCAAGCCACTCACTTTGTTACCCACAGACTTTCCCACAATGTGCTCTTAATCTAAGCAGAAGTTGTTGCCTAAAGTGGCCCCATCCATTGAAGGGCCAGCAGGCCACTAACTGATAAGGTGGACGTGACCTCTGGCAGAAACAAATCTCCAATAATAGTAGCACAAAGACATCCGAACTGCCTTTTGGGCCAAACGGCCCCACCCACACACAGTGGAAATAGTGAGCAGGTGACTTTCTGAGAGGCCTAAAAATGGATCCTTGCAGGAAGGCTTGGGAAGCAAAGAACCATGAAACTTTTTTATGTACCAAATCTCAGGATCAATTTAAAGGATTGATGTGGGAGGCTTTTGTTCCAGGTCCTCAGTGCATTGCCTGAACCCTCCGTTAAACCAAAAACAAAGCAAAACAAAGCCGGTCCCACTGTGCCTAATACTCCCCAGATGACTTTAAATGAAGACATAGAGCCTATTAGCAGAACATGATGTTTGTCTTTCTTTCCTGTTTTTATTTTTTTCTTTTAAAGGAGCATTCTTCAAAGTCACTGTGACATTGCAGTGCCTGCTGATACTACGTGGTATAATGGGATTTCCCTCCCTCTGCTGCTATGTGGTTTTTGCTCAATGAACAAAAATGTGCTTCCACATTAGCTCCAGTGTGCTAAAGCAGGAAGCTTATCTGTAGCTCAGACATAATACAAGTATGGTTCCTTAATGCATTTCTAATCCAAGAAGCAATGGGGCCTGGCCCCTTGAAGACTAGAATATATTTGGGATCCCAGCACCAAATAAGAGCCCAGGTAGCTACTAA
Source organism: Lyroderma lyra (assembly GCA_004026885.1). Taxonomy (NCBI): domain Eukaryota; kingdom Metazoa; phylum Chordata; class Mammalia; order Chiroptera; family Megadermatidae; genus Lyroderma; species Lyroderma lyra. The sequence goes on along the minus strand of PVJL010000002.1, from coordinate 1,291,091 downwards.
GCACTCAAGAAGCAGTGTGCTGTACAACATAACCCAACAATTACACTCTCAAGAGGACCCCCAACAGAAATGAGAACATACCTCTTTATCAAAAGACACACACCAGAGGGTTCGTGGCAACATTATTTGTAAAAGCCTCAAACTGGAAATGACCCAAATGCTAATCAACATTAAACTGTGGTGTTTGCATATAATAGATTACTATATAGAGCCAGGAATAAGCAATCTCCCCATATAAATTACCATTTGAATGAATTTCAAACACAATGTTGAAAAAAAGAGACACAAATAAGCATAAAAATAGGCAAGAACAATCTGAAAAGTTACAAGTTAGGACAGGTTTACCCTGGAGGGGATGGGACATAGTGGCTGGAAGAGAGTATGATGGGGTAGTACCAGGGCACAGTAACATTCTGTTTATCAATTTGCATGCTGATTACAGAGATGCGTTCACTTTGCAAAACATCATCAAACTGTACAGGTACAATTTTTGGAACTCTCTGCATATTAATCTTTAAAAAAATTTAAAAAGAATAAGGTTGCTCAACTGAATTGAATGTTCCATTATTTGAGGTCATTTGGAATTATCTTTCTTCCATAAATGTCAATAATCAAATGCCAAGTGGTTAATCTAAATATGGGATGATAACAAGTCTTCTGGTTTACTCTACATGAAGAAGCAATAGTGAACCAACAGAAACTATCTTGATTCATAAGATTCAGGGAAACATATAAGAGCAATGTTTTGTTTGTTTTGTTTTGTTTTGTTTTTAATATTTGGTAGGGAGAATATTCTCTTGTTAGGCATTTAAAATTACAAAGAAATTCTAAAAATTCTATTAAATTATAGAAGTTTAAGTTGTTAGGGGACTTAGAAAATAACTAATAGAGCCCACACATTTTACAGATAAGAAAACTGACCCCCCAGAGGTTAAATCACAGGTCCAAGGTCACATATGTGGTTAGAAGCAGCCCTGGGAGCAGGTCCAAGGTCCAAGGTCCTTTTTCCCTAGACCACACAGCCTCCTTGTTTTCCAGACCTTCTGAGAAAGTTCATGAATACATTGAAAATGTTTGTTTCAGAATTTTTAAAGATCTGCTTATTTACCGCTATTGGTACAACACATAGGATGTGAACTGACTGGCTCAACTCTTTCCATTCCATTCGGTCAACAACCATTAAATCAGGAAATGGCTGGCATTTCTGCTTCAACTCAATGGTTGCTTTTAATTAACTCATGGTTTCTGTGCTCACTGAAACTCTTTACTTAACTCATGCAAACAGGTTTACAATCAAGAAATATTCTCAGCAACTGAAACAATTAAGGCCCTTGGGGTCATTTTCCCAAAGCATTAACACTTGAACATCTCTTGAGGGAATCACAAAGTCCTCGGGGCAAATATTGCCTGACTCACTGACATTTACTATAGAGATTCTCAAACCTGACTTCTTTCCAGTGCAGTCTGTAGAGTTTTACGCACCATTTGGGGTGGCTCCACCCAGACCTCCCAAGTTGGATTCTCTAGAGACAAGGTCTGGGCAGCTAGATGCTTTCAAAGCCCATGGGTGATTCAGGCACAGTCCTGGTTGGAAAACCAACCATTGCTCCTCTTGGCACAGCTCTTGCTACCCTCTCTGTGATCATTCAGATATGAATATTTAACAAATAAAGCACTAACAGCAAATAACTGTCTCTACTACATTAGACCTGGATGTCCCATTCTTTCCCAAAGGTTCATTGATTGTATACCACCGGTTGGTACATCACCCACTTAATTAGCTACACCTAGCCAATTGGCCAATTAGTTCTTTATGGTTGGATGCTATAAATTTTTGAGAGATCCATTAAACTATACTCATTTTTTGAGAGGGTCACAATAGCATTGGTAAAGATCATACACAAATTAAAAGGAAAGTACATTAAGCAGGATATGAGAAGGATCAAATAAGAGTAAGAGATTCAGCCAAGGCTCAGAGTTCAAAGTCAGAGGAGCTCTGGGAGGGTCAAGGAAGGCTGCCTGGATTAAATAAAAATGGATTGTCAAACTGAAACTCATTATATTTGAACTTTTGCTATAAAGTAGAGACACTTCTTCTGTGACATTCTACCTTATATTATTAAATGAGTATTATCAACCATATCACTATAGAATAATTTGAACTCTGTTAACAGGGACCTAAGAAATATATAAAGTACTGACATTACCAAGCATTAATAATTAATTATTGACCCTCATTAGTTAGTTTACTAAGAAATTCATATGTATTTTGTTCACTATGCAACAGTTTTAAGCATAACTGAGATTTTAAAAATAATCCTGTTTCAACAGTTTATATCTAGTGGGAAGGCAAATGAGTAAATAGATACTGTAATATGGTGTTAAGATAAAATTCAAGGACAAGGGCTATGGATGTGTCGGAGAGAGCTCCTGCCCCCAGACACATCTGGTCACATGAAGTAATTCTTTAGGTAAGTCTCAAAAGATAACCAGGAAAAGATGAAACAAGGCAAGGAGTTGTGGTTATACATAGGCCAAGACCCTAACACATAGACTGAGACAGATTTTGCTGAGTTTGCAGAATGTTAGAAAGTTTAATATGACGTGAACACTTCACTCATGAGTCCAGGAAACTCCCATCTCCTTAGCTCATGAGTTAACCATCTCATGCTGCCTCTCATCTACCTTGGTTGCATGTGTTTTAAGAGTTCCTCGAGGACAGGGAACATGTCTACCTGGTTTGCAAATATATCCCATGATCTACCACGTGGACAGTGTAAATCACACACTATTTAGTGGCTGAACCAGATATTAAAACAAGATCTTGGGATCTATGCTGTGTCCAACTCTGCTCCAACAACCCCCATGCACATTGGAGGACTCTTCCCAGTTTTCTGTGAACGTACTCAAAGAACATTGAGAATGAAACATTTATTTGAATCTTAAATTCTTAAAGTAGGTGTTGGCTTCTGGCATTATAAATTTACCATAAAGAATGAATCTGAACCAATAACTCTGTGATTCAGGCAAATTATAATAACTAAACCCATTTTTAAAATTTGACCACTGATATTAGTATTCAAATAAGTAATGTTTTAATAAAAATTTAAGTTTTATAAGCATAATTAAATAAGCCATTTAATTGAATTGTAATGGGGGAAAAGGTATCCAAATAAACCCATAAAGTGGTTCATCATTGCACACTGGGTTCTAAGGACTGTATCAAACACAAAAACTAAAAGGAATTTAAAATTATATGTCAGCATCATCATAAAGCTGTGAAGATAGGATTGGTAGATCCTATCGACCCTTAAACATGAACACCCTGACATCCATGGTGTCATAGAAACAACACTATGCTCAGCAGCACCTGCCCATGCAAGAGGAAAGTCAACAGTAATCTTCAATTGGTGTTCAGAATTTTCAAGGTTGAGGCTTATTTTCTTTATTCTATCAGTTCTGAATCTGGTATAGAAGGGCTGTCCAGAAAAAAAACCCGGCCATAAATGCTTCTATTTTTCATATTACATGGCCGGAGACTTTCTGGCCCTCGTGTATAATCCATTACTTACAATTACCCCCCCCCAAAAAAAAATAATTTTTAAGTGATTTACAACAAAATCATCCACCACAGTCATTCTGCTGACTCTACCACCATAGACACACCCTAGTTGTTCAGAATCTAACACAATCCATGTAACCAGGCACTTAGTGTATCCTGGCTCTGTTCTTAGACTAGGACTACACAGGTGGACACTCAAAGAGTTCTTCAGGGTGAAGGAATGAACAAACTCCTACTATCGATAAAGGAACGAAAGGACTTATCCAAGTGCAGACCAGGAACCTGCATGCAAAGGGATGATTACGACCAACCAGGAGTGGAGAAGATTTGGGGACAAGGAGTTATTATTTAGCTGGTCTTTGAGTATTTCAAAGGATTTCAAGTAGGTGCCTTCAATGGTCCACAAATGTGTTTGTTTTGTTTCTGTCAGCTGCGGGGAGCTATGGAAGATAAATAAGCAGGGTTGTTTGAGGGAACAGCTCTGGCAGTAAGGACAATTGGAGAACAGGATGAAAGGCAGAGGAAAGAGTTAAGAGGTTCTTTAGGGATCTACAACCCTGCTACTCAGAGCTGCCTGTGTATCATCTGGGAGTTTGTTAGAAATATAGAATTTCAGGTCCACCAAGACCTACTAACCTAGAATCTCTTGTTTTAGTGAGATCCCCAGTGTGAGAAGCACGAGTCTAATTGAAAATGTTGTGTAGCCCCAGCTTGGCAAGGCTGCATCTCGAAGCTGGGACTGGCCCAAGGATTTGAGTGAAGAGCAAAGGAAATCTGAAGTTAATATACTGGTTAGGGATAAATCTGGAAGTGGAGGATAATTTCAAGATTCAAGGCCCCCAAGTGTAGGTGGAATATACAAACTTGCTTAGAAATGAATGGGCCAGTGAAGTGAACAGGCGAAACCAGATCAAGGCTACAGCGTTAAGGTATCTGGAGGGACTCCAAAAGGCAACTGATGGGGGAAACAAACCTTCTATGGAACAGTGCAAAGTAGGCTGTGAGTAAGGGGCGGGTCCAGGTAGCGGCAGGAGGTGGAGATTTGGGGGACTTACATGCACAGGGGGCCAAGTAGTTCTAATCTGGGGATTAGAAAGCAGGCAACTTCACAGTCATAATGGAGGGATGATCTATAAGTTGGAGTGATAGATTTTATGTGCAGTGTGAAAGAGAAATGCTGAAGATGACATTTGTGTTTCCAATCTGCTGGATGGCAGGAAGGTGATATCAACTGCATGTGGAGTTCAATGCCTGGAATTTACACATTGTAGATCGCTGAAGAACCAAAGTCTAGGATGTTTCCTTTGGCAAGTGCACACAAATTGCACCAGTTAACTTTATATGAGAGCCTTTAAGGATGAGTAAAGACACCTAGTGTTGTTTATTGAGCACTTTCTGATTCAAAATATGATTGTCAATGCTCACTATGAATATAACTCCATGAAGTAGGCTCTATTATTATTCCCATTTTACAGATGAGGAAACAGAGGCATATAAATTATTTACCTTGCACAAGACAAAACTCAATGTGAAGGCCAAGATTTGGACCTGGTTAGTGATGTCACAGCCTATAATCATCATGACTATGCTATTCTCCCTTCCTTTCCACACACCTTGATTGTGTGATCTAACCTGCAGAGTGTTTCTGATTTCCAGCAGGTATCCAATATTTACTTCCTATACCAACCCAGTGTAATACAAGATTTTTCAGTTTTTTAGAACAGAGTATTTCTCTAAATTCCAGGATTTTTTTATGAATGAAAAAAAAAACATGAAAGGGAATAATTTCTTAGAAATAACAAGCTAGCTGTACAAATTGGGATAGAGTCAATTCCTGATTATCTGTGTCAGTGACAGTGTTCAGAGGCAATTTACAGCCTCCAATATACCACAAAATATAATCTGATCAGCCAAGCCCATGATGGATTTCTTACCACCTTCTAATCTAGATCCTGGGTATTTTCAAAGGTGGCCTGCATGAAAAAGGAAAATATGAAAGGAGGTAAGAAACAAAGGCTGGGATGATGAAGATATTGGGTAATTACAAGGCATGGTGCTTCAAACTAGCCTTCCTGAGTTCAGATCCATCTTCTTCCCCTTCGCTTCCCAGTAAGCAAATGACTTAATATCTGTACATCAATTTCCCCATCTATAAATTGGGGTTAGTGATAATATTTACTTCAAAGTAGCATTGGAGGGAATAGCATGACAGTGCATGAGGAACACATGGTACTCAGGGAATGCTACAACAATCATCAGATTAGTAATCAAACCAGCACATAAAAATTAAATTGAAAATGGTGCTCCTCTTTTATAAACTGTCCACCAGACTAAAGTATATCTGTCTGTGTCTCCATGTCTCTTAGTTGTGGGTTGAAAGATGAAGCCCAGATTGGCAGGCAAAGTCTCCCTTTTAGTTTTCTTTAAATGAGCTCCAGAGGGCCTTTTTTTTTTTTTTTTTTTTTTTTTTTTTTTTTTTTTTTTCCTTTTTGGCCACTATTATTTACTCTGGCACTCAAAGTTAGTAGCAAGAACTATTAGCAAAAACCCCCAAATCACATGGATATCAATAGAATAAAAACCTTCCAAGATTCCATATCCTGCTTGTGCCTCAAATCCAGAAACATCCACTGACCTCCTTTTAGCACTGACTGATGACAATGCAGATATTTCAGGCTGCAGTTCCCTGCTCCCTGCAGTCTGTCTGAGTTTGTTTTGCCCCTGGACTATTTTTGCTCACATGGTTGCTCTCAGCCGCAGACATTCAAATGGAAACCAGAAAGATCCACATACTTGGGAGGAACCTATAAACAAATGTAGGAAGGAGCATCCAGTCTGACTGTGGCGCCCACAAAAGTTTTTGTAGACAGAATATAAGGGGCTGAATTCCCAACACCTACTACTGGAGAACTTGCCTAAATCTTCCTTAGATACTTAGTTACTTCACAGGGGTGGAAGGATGGAAATTCAGAAGAGCAGGTTGGAGAGAGTCTGTTCAGTGTGTGTGTGTGGAAGGAGTGTGCACACATGTGCACGTGTGCAAATCTGTGTGTATGTATGTGTGAGTATGTGTGTGTGTGTGTGTGTGTGTGTGTGTGTGCGCGCGCATGTGTATCTGTGTGTGCATATCTAAAGATTTCCCTTTTGGGGGTTTACTTAGGATGGCTGAGGACAGCTGGATGCCTGCCGTTTTATGCTTACAGAGAAAATACAAATTGGGCCATATTTATTTAGTTTTTAAATAAAAGTCCATCAGACAAAAACAGAACCCTAGATTTAGAAACTTACAGAAAAAAACATCAGGCCAAGATATGGTGTCTTTTAATTAAGAAAAGAAGATGGTTAAACTAGATTCTAAACATTGTATGAGCAGTCAATGATCCCAGTCTTTGTATTTAGGGATCAGTAAGTAACCCCAAGCACAGCCTGCAAATATTCAAACACCATTCCTCACAACAAAGCTATCTAACTCTGTAGAACTGAGAAGTGTGGGACTAGACTTGGTACAGGGCCTTTCAAATTTTTTTTCTTTTCCCCAAAACTATCAGGCTATTTCTCCTCTCCTCCCCAAAGCACCATGATTGGACCACCGTAAGTCACGAATTGGATGCAAAATAAGACACGGAGGGAAATGAAACCATGAGGCTGGCCTGGGAAAGCCTTCTAATTGGAACATAAACTAAATTTACAGGCAGCTTCATTCATCACACCCCTGTGCCATATTAAGTTATCAACTTGCTGTCATCTTTACAGGATTTCTAGCCACTATGTCCCGGTACTTGTGTCCTAGAAAGAAACAGAACAGTGTTATCTGGGACCTTACAGTTCTTACTTGATGAGAATGTTGGGCCACTAGATCTAAACACATAAAAGAAAAGAAAAAAGATCCCACCCAAAAGTAGTAATAAAATTTCTTGGTTGCACGAGTGTCCAAATCTTTAAATATATGTCTATTAAATACCTCTTTTTAGACTACCTGGAAAATGGCGTGCAGCCTGCCAAAACAGAATCAGCTTATAGAACATTCTCGCCTTTTTGCCTTCCAACAAATGCTTGTTTTCCTATCCGAACAATAACCTTATTGTTTGCGCTGAAGTACAGTACATGACTAGTCATGTTAGGAAGTAAGGGAATTGTTGTGCTGTCAACAAGATTTTTTTCCCACATACTTCTTATATCTAGGAATTCCTTCCAAAGTGAAACATTTTGAAGAAAATGCACACTGCTTTTCTGTACTTTCATATTTTGAGATCTATTGATGTAGGCTAGGGTTGCTTCTCAGTGTGAAATTACTACTACTACTACTACTACTACTACTACTACTACTGCTGCTGCTGCTGCTGCTACTAGGATTTATACAAGTTTCTGAGTATATACTGCTGTGGCCTTGTCAACATCTGGTGAGAATTTTAGTCCGTGATACTCTCTGTTTTATTTAAGCCCATGTTCAATATGGGTAACCCTGTGTAAGGGCACAGTTAACTCACTGGTACAGGAGTATGTGGAGATATGGTAAAGGTAAGGCCTGAAATGAGACACCCTGAATCCTTCCTTTCCCTCCCTCTTTCATGGCCCTTGGACATGCAGGAGCATACTGGCCGAGAAGAGGATCTGTCAGACCTTAAGCCCTGTCTAATATGAATGATCCTTCCTTTTCAATTAATCAATCCAAAAATGGCAAACAAATCAGGTCTTTTAACTGTAAGTCAGAAAAAAGTTCAGTTCGAAAATATGTGGAGCTGAGCCAGCTATTCAGTATTTTGTCAAACATGGTACAAGCAGAAAAGCATCCATGTCTTCCTACCCTGTTCATCAGTGGCCGTAAAGAACAATACAGAAAGTCAGGGGGAACTTACGCCTGCAGCTGGATGAAATAAGCTCCCAGCAGCATCCAGTTTTAGCCTCAGTCAAAGCCATGCATGCACTGATAAACACCGAACTTTACCTTGACATGCCCCACAAAACAATTACCACATGGACCCACCAGCCTTCATTACTCACCCTTCCCTTTTTATTCGCCTTTTATTCTACATTCTTCCCTGTCTTTATTTTCTTTAAACATGGAAGGGGTGATGCAATACAAAAACTAAAGTGTATCCCTTGGTGTGCTCAGACTTCTAGGCCAGATCAAATTTTGTTTAAGACTCTAATATGCATGTATGAACATGCTTTTCTGAAACCTTGCCGATACCTATATACACACAATGAGTAATGATTTTCAAAGAAAAGTAAAATCTTTGAATCTTATTATTTCCTCTCCTGGGTGAGAAACAGGAATAAATAGAGGCTAAATATTCTTCTCCACCTCACTCTTCCATCCCTCGCACAGGCTAGCCCAGGCATGTTCTCATGGTGGAAGGAGAGATAGGCAAGTGCAGTTGGTTTTCAAATCTCGGTGTGTGTCCCACCTGCTAACATCCCATTGGCCGAAATTGATCACGTGGCCACATTTGAACTCAAGAAGCACAGAAATAGATTTCATCACCTTGTATATTAAAAGATGTGGTTACTAGGAGAAAATCATTGGCGTTATTAATGCAGTGAATCTATGGTAGTCATAGATACACTCACATCACAGATGATAATATAGAGACCCAGAGACTGTGTCAAGGATAAAACTAGAGCTCTAAACTTATGATTTGCTTCTGTTTTTATGATACCCACTTCTTTTATTTTTATTAAAGGACAAAGAATTGACTAATAAAGGTGTACCTGTTGATAATACTGAAAGTGAATAGTTTACCTATAAAATATATGTGAACAGCTATGAACCAAACATGAAAAACTTTATTCCCCATTTGATGTCTTAGGAACTAAGATGTTATGCTATTAGAGAGCATAGTGCATGCCTGGCAACTACCAGAACAAGAGAAGCATGAATTATGAAGACTGGGGACATAATTGACTTTGAGTTGCCAGATTTAGCAAATAAAATACTACTATGCCAGGTGAAATCAGAATTTTATGAACAATGACTAATGTTTTAGTGTATGTCTTGTGCATTTTTCCAAGTATACTTATACTTTAAAAAAGTGATTATTTCTCTGAAATTCAGATTTAACTGAGCAACCTCTTTTATCTGAAAAACTTAAATCTACTAGGAGATTTAAGATACATGCAACTCATAACTAATAAATGGTATACATACATATATAATAATAATTCATTCATAAATATTTTCTCAGAGAAGTTACAGTAAGTATTAAAAATAAAGATACTCATTTTACAATAAAAATTGTCATATTTGATATATTAATCAGTCTTCCAACAAACTTTTCCATAATATTACATAAATAAGAAAGTATAATATGATTTCATATACATATATAGCAATTAATACCATGATAGGTTTTGAGGGCATAGAAGTAGGTTCTGGAGACTTTGATCTGTCTTTGATGAGCTTGTGGAATTCTCTGGATTCCATAAGCCACTGTGGAAGAGCCGCCCCTCAGAGTGGATGAGGTAAGAGGATATGGCGTCAATGGTCTCAATTATTTCTTCTTGTTGGATTTCCGGGCTCCATTGCCAAGGAGACAACACCCAGTGGATTCGACTCTGTGCACCTTCTCTCTAGAAACTGCAGCCACAATGCCTGTGACCCTCATGTCAGAGCCCAATATTTGAAGGGAAGAAGCAAATGGGTAGTTGGGAGAATCCAAAATCATAAAAAATAAAAATAAAAAAGCCAATAGAGCAAAACACGTAAATTAAAAAATAAAATAAATGTAAAAGATTTGTGTTGATATGAATTGGTAGACGAGATGAAGAATTAATAACTCTCTGATTCTATCAACAGTTATCAGTAGGAATGAGTTAAATACAATCAATAACAACAAAAAAATCTTCCTCTTAAGTCTGGCCTAGCTATCTGTTAAAGCTGGTTCCATTAAATGTTTGTAAATTTAATTTATAAAAGCCAAATCCCACTGGCTGTTGTCTACTGCACACAACAGGCATGTAGGTGTACAGGCTGGCTCTCTGCCAGTATATAGTGTCACACAGACTGGTATCTTGTACGTAAACATTGTTTGAATCTCTAATAATCCAAATAAAAAAATCTTTATGGGCAATATCCTTATAATACAAAACAAATACTGAACTTCCTTTGTTCATTTCCTGTGTTCAAACTCCAGGTTCTTGTTGGCAAATGGATGTGAGTAGGAAATTCTTTCCTCATTTTCATTTGGTCAAAGTTTTCACTTCCTCCAGGGAAGGAGAGGAAGTTGTCACTGGAGGAGAATTGACTCTCCATTATATGCTTTATTGTCCCTGACTGAGGCTTTATATCTTTAAAAAATTCTATTATAGAATGCTTGTTTCTCAGTCAAACATTGAATATATATAACTTATGGGCATACACGTATCTTACAGATGTGTTGGATATTACTAACAATGTGTGCTATAACTGTATTCAAAACGAATACCAAAGTAGTGGTAAATAAAAACAGTGATATAAAATGTAGTATATTCTACTACAAATATTAATTATCATAACTAATAATATAGGTTTCCCTGCTATTTGTAAGTCATGTTCCTGTGAAAACTTTCATAAGCTGAAATGCTGTAAAACAAAGAAACAATTCCCATTCGTTTATATAGAAAAATTTTGAGAATTCCGAGACCAAAATAATAACTTCCTGGAACATACCAAGTGACACCTAAACCTAAAATAACACTAACATAGTGGAATGATATGATACACAGCCTGTATAAAGTAGAAATACTGTATATGCAGTGTAGTTTCACTCACCAGAATCAGGACGACAAGGCACACACCGAGAGGCTGAGCGGTGGTGATGACCCTGTGTTAAGCTGAGTTGTCGAAGGGTGGACTGTGGGAAGAAGCGAAGACTGGGGTATAGGAAAGAGAGGCAAGGGCCATCTGCTAACGTGTCATCGTTGTCTGAATCCATCAGAGCAGGTAGGTGACTTACGTCTACCCTCTCTTCTATGTCTGCCTGCCTCAATGCAGAAAGTTGAGGTTCTTTGTCTGCTGTGGTTGATGTGGGAGGCTGGAAATAGGACAGTACACGTGACTGCTTAGCCTCCCACGTGTTTCTATCATATCATATCAAAACATCCTGCACATCTGCCTGAAACCTATGTGCCTTTTCAAAATTAAAGTCATTTCTGACACTTCAGGCCATATCTTGCTAATAGATGCACAAAATAAATTGAGATAAAGCACAGATGGTCACAGACACAGTTCAAAGCGATAGCGGTTGAATGCTGAGATACTGAGTGTGGTTCCTGGGGAAGGAGTTCTGTGGGGCCACTGTCACTGCTTGGGTTGCTGCTGCCTCTATAAGGGCTTGCTGCAAACAAATGCTATTCTCAATTTTTACCTCTTTTTGTAAAAGCAAAAACTCCTTGGATTTCTTTTGGTTATCAAAAATAGGTAGTAATGTAGGTCTTTTGTAAAAGTGAAATGGCGAAACAAACTTTTGAAAAGCAGAGGATACTTGCATATGCTAAATGAAAACAGTGAAGAGAATGGTAAGAGAATATTCATTCTCTTTTCCTGGCTTCTATTCAGTCCATAAATATCTCCCACTTAAATTTTTTTCCCTAACCCACAGCCAAGCAGTGAGAGAAGCAGAAGTTGGTTTTTTTTCACTTCACCAATCAATAACCAGCATCTTCTAGGTGCTCTGCTGTGAGCTAGATAAAGTGGAGGAGAAAAAGCAAGTGTAAGATATGTCCCTGGTCTCCAGCAGCTTACTGTCTGTTTATAGTGTCCCCACAATGGCTCTGCCTTAGAGTTTTGTCATTTGTATAAAAATCTCCTTCTCCTGGACATGCAGTGGCCAATAGTCAATGCAAATCCCATTGGTTAGCTATGGTGAGAACCACTGAGATAAAGGGAAATCTCATCCATCTTTTATCATAAAAAATTATTTATCAAGTACTCATCATGTTCCATTGCAAACATTAATATTTGATCATCTTGTGTGGGGGGGATTTAACTTAGCTACTACATGAACTTTAATAATAGTAGCCAGAAAAAGTCAGTGTAGTGCCCAGATGATCCACAAGTGGGCACAAAGAAGGGATTAAAAATCAGAGTGAATGTTTGATATAATATGGAACAGAAAGCATGATAATTGATTGTTGTTGTTTTGTTGTTACTTGTTTTGTCCAGTTTTGTTTTCAAGAGTTAACTAGTTGTCATGATATTTTATGGACATCACTTAATTCCCAGTTCAGGACATCACTTAGGCGTGGAGAGAATGTGGTTTGTTGATGAAAAACTTATCTGTGTGCAATATCCATGTGGATTTCATTCCTATTAAAATAAGATGCTTTATTTAGCCAATGGGTTAGAATGTTTAAAAAATTCCTTTATGCTAAAGTCATCCTTGTATCTCATTTCAAAACCAACCCAAAGATCTGAGAACCAAAGAGAGCATTCAATCAGCACTTTGTCAAACCCTAGAATGTTGATATGTTAAAACCAACATGTTTTTCCTTTGTTTTTTTATACATACCTTTTACTTAGTTGTTATCCAGCCAAGTACTTTTCCATTTGAACAGGTGGCAGAGCCAAGAGGACATGACAAATGAGGTTATTCACACCTACTATATGGCATTAAGCAAAAGTTGGCAGCTGAGGTCTATGAGGAACAATTGTGGATTTAGTATCTTGCTTGATTGACATTAGATAGGTCCTTCAATGTCCTCTGGGCCTCAATTCTGTCTTTAAAATAGAGGTTATTTAAGGTTTATAGTGTTAGGGTGAGGGCTATGTGAAAGAACGTATACAAAAATATTTCAAAAGATAACTACTAAATGAAGTTAGAGGAATACTGCAGTATGACTCAGCAATCCCATTAAAAGGGGCAGAACCTACCTAGAAGTCTTCCGCAGGTATCTCTCAAACAGCATAGTCTTTGGTGTGATCTCAGACAATCACTCTGCCTTGGAGTCACTTTGATGACAGAACCATTCTGAATTTTTGTTGCTGATCCTTAAATGAGGCTTTGATATTCACGGAATATGACATCTACACAGTATTACGGCAACCAGTTAACCCTGGAAAACAAAACTGAGCAAAGCAAGTAACAACAACAACATTTCACCTATTGCCTGTTCCGTATTATATCAAACATCCACTCTGATTTTTAATCCCTTAATACTCCCTAGCTGTAAGTCATTTGGGTGTTACATTGACCTGAATCAACCACAGTAAAACTGAAAATTATTTCTGATTGAAAATATAATGGTGAGAAAGTATCAATAGTTGGGAAAATTTAAGTCAATAATAAGAATTTATTAATTTATTCTCTACCAGCTTAAAAATATAAGGTGACTTAGTTTTTAAATCACATATATAATAAGAGAATTAACATTAAAAACTGAAATGAAGTTTATAAGAAAATTTGGAAATTTTTAACAAATACACTAAACAACTAGACTAACAAAATCACTAATAAAACAACTATTCTAAAATCACTGTAATTAAGCATTTAATTCATCTCTGAACTTCCAACCAACTTGAAATTTTTGAAAAGGAAATGATGTAGATATCATTATAAAATATCTCAATATAAAATATTAATGTAAGACAACCTTTATTCCTGGGAACAAACTAGAAAGAGGATTTATGTATTTTTATTGAGATATAATTGACATGTAACATTGTATTAGTTTCAGGTATACAACATAATGATTTGGTATCTATATCTGTATCTGTATATCTATATATAGATATATAAATAGACATATATATATAACAAAATGATCACCACAATAAATTTAGTTAACATCTATCATCTTATATAGCTACACATATTTTTTTATAATGAGAACTTTTAAGATCTACTCTCTTAGCAACTTTCAGATATGCAATACAGTGTTACTAACCATAGTCACCGTGCTGTACGCTACATCCCCAAGACTTACTGATCTTATGACTGGAAATTTGTACCTTCGATCACCTTCACTCACTTATTAATTTATTCTTTATTTCTGGGATCCTACTCAAGATATAATGCTATAATTCTCAAACTGTAGAGTAAATACCCCCAGGATTATGGGGATATACCAATGGTATATCTAAAGACATACATGACTTGGAGCGTTGACTGAATTTGGGGTAAAATTCATATGATTACATTAATGCAAATACATTTCTTATGAAATAAGAGCAAAATTTTCATTTGCTTTTATGATAAAACATGTCTAGAAAAGTTCTATTCTGCTGAATCTATACCCCAATCTGCAGGAACAAGGGTGTACTCTGTCCATGTGGTCCTTTTGCAGAAGTTTCCAAAGTTCTCCCACACTGACAGTATCTTTGATAACAGTTTTAGAGAAAATGCTAACATTTCCCATATATGTATGTGTGTGTGTGTGTGTGTGTGTGTGTGTGTATCTTCGATAAAAATCCAGGCTAGAACATTCAAACTTGACTCGTAAAGGTGCATGTTCAGAGAGTCAAAACAAGGAAACTTGTTTGAGGCCAGGTTGTTTATGCTCTAACTCTAAAGAAACAGAATTTCATCTCAAAATGTGGTCCTCAGAGCACCTGCATCAGAAAACTCTGGGACTGCTTAGTAATATGAAACTATTTAGAATATACCTATGACCCAAAGGGTGATGCCCAGAAATCTCCAAGGGAACTTACTGCAGGAGTGATACATAGACACACTAAAGTTTGCAAATAATGCAAAATATCCTAGCTTTCCTGCATATCACTTTTCTCAGCTGGCCTTTTCATAGGACTGTGGTGGTAGCTAAATACCTAGCAGTTTTTCAAGCAGACTGAAGGAAGCATCATACATTTTGGGTACCAAAACACTAGGTGAAAGGTTTACTGTTCTACTGGAGCTATTAAAAGCCTCATTTATAGCCTCATTCATTTGTAGAACCAGTAACAAATCACCTGAGAAGGCTAATAAGAATCACCACAAAGAGGGCCCAATATTTCAAAATCTCTCCTTCAATCTGCTTAAGTGCCTGAACAAATATTTGAATGGACACCACACTTCTGACCATCCTTTCCTTTCACAAAAGTCAAATTCCCCAGGTTTTTAAGAGACAGTTATTGAAATATGGTTATACTGTCCATTAGTTTTGGATCAGACTTCCTCAGAGCAGATCTTCTCAGAGCCTTTAATTTACTAATGGTCAGAGTTTTGAAGAGGAAGGTAAAAATACAAGTTTTTGTTTCTCTTGAACTTTTTAAAGGACCAAAGAATCTCTGTGTTGGGCAGCACCTTGCAAGACCGACTTTCTGTACCCTCCTGCTACTCAAAGTAGGATTTGGGAATCAAGATGGATATGAACGAACATTCCCCAGGAGCTTGTCAGAAATGCAGGACCTCAACCCCTCACCCCAGAGTCTGAAGTTTAACCAATCTCCAGGAGATTTGAAGGAACATTAAAGTCTGAGAAGCAAGGCTATGGAACACATTTTGAGAACCAAGGCCAAGGACAATGACAGAAATGATTTTAACCTGGAAAACTTCAAGTATCAATCTTGCAGTTCATTCACCTTGGCTCCTGAGAGATTTTGGTGTTGTTTCTAATGACAGCTGCTCAGCACAGGGACTTTTCACTGGAAAATTACATCTGAAGGCTATCTGCAAAGCAATGTTTTTTGCAATGGAGGCAAGCACAGATCTGAGCTATGGAGTGCACCTTTCTTGGCCTATGGACAGTTTTGATTTGCACCAAACCTGCCCCATGGAGATAGAGATGCTGAAAGAATTAGAACTTGGCCAACCATTTGAATCTGCTCCCCCGTGGAGAAACAGCCCACTTCCCAGCTGCAGCTGAGAATACATCATCCCATCTTAGCTGTCAAATAACCAGAGATTTTCCAAATTACTATTCCCAAGCCACTCTGAGTCCTCTGCACAGTTTCTGAATCAGGTGCATGTGAAATACAAACAGGACTGGAGTTGGGAAGGAAAACTCTGAAGCCCGAGCTTTAACAAGCAAACTGTACATGTTAATAAAAGCCACGCACAGCCTCAAGGCCATGTAAGGTATGGATCATCCAGCAAGAGCAAGGTTCCCATCGGAACCTTCCCAGCAAACAGCCATGACTCATGCCCAGAGCCATCTTGTCCCTGCAAGAAAAGCATAAATCATCATCCATTCTTAAAAATGATGCCAAAAGTGCATTTTATTCAAATGCATTCCTTAAAATAATTGCTGAAAAAATAATACAAGAGTATGCAACTGACAACTGACTCTTTAGTGTTCACATCTGGAGGGAAAAATGTGTCATGGAGTGGTTAAGTGGATTCTAGAGATGCTGGGAATTCCTGAACACACAAAACAGTGGAGTCCGAGAACAGTGGAGCTTGTTTTGTTATTTTGAAGAAGAAACTTTTGTGTCTTGGTCACACCTACAAAGAGGTCTCCTAAGTTTTATAATGACAACCTTACTGTGT
Organism: Lyroderma lyra; assembly: GCA_004026885.1. Classification (NCBI taxonomy): domain Eukaryota; kingdom Metazoa; phylum Chordata; class Mammalia; order Chiroptera; family Megadermatidae; genus Lyroderma; species Lyroderma lyra. The sequence goes on along the minus strand of PVJL010000002.1, from coordinate 1,274,126 downwards.
TTTTGTTTCTGCATTTCCTTTTCTTCTCCTTTTATATTTTATCCAACAGCATCAGGAAAAAAACGTATTTGTCATGGATTCCTATAAGCTCTCACTCTCTTCTCACTCTCTCTCCTATGCTCTTCCCACCAGCATTCAAGCAAGTTCAGGATTCTTTCACAGTTATAATAACCATCTTAAACTCTGTTTCTCCTCCTCCTGCCCCATCTGAGGCTATCCTCATTAAGTTTCCACTTATTGCTCCATTTCTTCACCTTCCATATGGTTTGTGTACCCCAGAAACAGCCTCTGAAATAGAGATTTAAGAGTGTGATCCCAGAGACAGGGGTGGGAGGAGTAGGAGAGGATGACGAGGAAAGGCAGCCAGTTCATGGAGAAGATATTATTAATGCAGTGGCCATTGTGGGTTACTAAAGCTTAGTCCCCTTGGGAACCTCTGAGAGACAATGTAGAACATTCTTTAGAGTTATCTCAACTGAAGGACAAGGAGCTTGGATAGTTATCAAATCTGTGTTAGTCATTGTCTGAGGGCTGCTTCTGGGGGCATCAACTCTGTCATTTTGGCATGCTCTGCGCTTTAGGCTAAGGACACTCTCTAGCCAAATAACTAACTAACCAACAAACAAACTAACTAAATAAACAAATATCTCAAGAAAAGACTATAGAAGTGACTGCCACAGGGATTTGGGCAGGATGCCAATGATATCCTCTATTCTGTTTATTCCTCCATTCGAGCTCCTGTAAAAGCTCTTGCTAAACACCAATGTGGCTAAAATGCTTAGACTGTTTCTAGAAGATGCACTGCTTGACTTAATAGTTTAAAGACTATCTTCTCGAAGCTCTATAACAACACATCCTTCTGGGTGTTCTCCTTTCTTTCCTGCTGACTCATCACCCTTTTTCCAAAGTTAAAATATTAGGTCCTTCAATTGTGCTAAGACTTTTCTTCTTCTCATCCTATTCTCTCTTGCTTGGTGAGCACGTCTGCTCCTACGGTTTCAGTTACTGACTGTGTCTCAAAGACTTACAAATTTCTCTGGTGGTTCAGACTACGTGACCCAGGAGGTTGATGGCCAACATGACATCAGACATCTCACGGTAGTTTCAAATGCAATAATTAGGCACTAAACTTCATCTTCCATCTCTTGCTTCCCCTTGAAAAAGAAAAAATGGCTTTCATCTAATATTTCCTATCTCGGTGAATAACACCACCTTTCCTTCAGTTTGGGCAAGCTGAAAATCCAGCAGTCAATCTTGACACATGCTTCCCTGTCTCCAGCCTTGACAATATCTACTTAATTATAGGACATTGTCCACAAGATCCTGTCAATGGATTATCCTAAATCTACTCACTCTTGTCCCTTTTCCTGGTCCATCCCTGTAGACTTCCAAGTGGTTTCCTTAGACCTGCTCGTCACATGGCAACTTGAATGATATTTAAACAACGCAACTCTGGTTGTGTCACTGCCCTTGGGATCTGGTCCTTGTCTGTTTCTCCTGTCCCATCCAGCACTACTTTGTACCTATCCTTTCCTGTTCCAATTGTAATCTTTTTGTTGTTGTTGTTGTTCTGGAATGGCTGTAATGCTTCTGGCCTTGGAATCTTCGTAACTGCTATCCCTTGACTTTGGAGCCACTTCTTATAGCACCACCTTCCATTAACTAACTTCTACTCCTCCTTCGGATATAAGTTAACGACAATGACCTCAAAGAAGCCTTTCCTACTTTTCTGGTTCTTCTTAGGAAAGGACTGGTTTCCTTAGATTCTATTCCTTAGGTCATTCCACAGAAACTCTTAACTCATAATTAGTTGTGTAATTAATTGCCTGCCTCAGCATAAACCCCAGAGAACAGCTACTGCATCAATTTTATTCATAGCTAAATGCCCAGGACCTATAACAATGCCTGACATGTAAGATCAAGGTAATTACTTAATGAATTTTTACTAAACCTATTGACAATTTAAAAAATAGGACTTTGCTTAGCTTGAGTTATAATGGCTCTTTGGTTTTACTTCCTACACCTCTATTTCCATTTATAAGATGTTGGACATGATGCTAAGAATAATGGAGAAGTATTTGTTTGCTAGGGATGCTATGATGAATTAAACATAGGGTGGCTTAAAAAACAGATATTTTTTTGTCTCACTGTTTCATAAGCCTGAAGTCTGAGGTCAGGGTGTCAGCAATGGCAGTTTTTTTTAAAGAATCATAAAGAAAGGATCTGTTTCAGACCTCTCTCCTTGGCTTCTAGTTGACTATTTTTATGTTCTCATGGTGTTCTCACTTTATATATCAATCTGTGTCCAAATTTTCCCTTTTTATAAGGATACTAGTCATATTGAATTAAGGCCCACTCTAATTATTTTATCCTCATTAATTATATCTGCAATTATCTTATGTCCAAAGAAGATCATATTCCCAGGTACTGGGGGTTAGGACTTCAACATATGACTTTTGGGGGGAGTATATAATTCAACCCACAACAATACCCAAGGGTTTTAAACAGAGGAGATAAATGACTAGATTCACAATTGCTGATAGATTATGTTGGCTATAAGGTGAAGAAAAGATTGGAGAGGCCAGTACTGGGGTCTGACAAAAGCTAGGGACCTATTATGTTTGGGACATTGCCTGTGAGTTTGTCAGCTAGCATTGCCCAGAGTCAAAGCTCTGCTACACTGAGTAGTATATGCTTCATTATACAGAAATCTGTCTTCTTACCTGCATAATGGCTGTATTTTCAGATCACCTAGTTTATAATGCTGCAGGAAAGAACCATAACTAGATTGACCTGACTCAGGAACTTGTATTATCCACCTCAATATCTTAGCATTCCACTCAAAAAGAAAAATATCAAGTTATTAAGCCATTGCGATCATTTATTACTTAATTTTGCTTATGTGAATATATTTTGTGCCAAAGATGAAAAATATGATTATTATTGAAACATTATTGTTTTCCATTAGTATGTGGGCATCTTATAGGACTATCCAATAGAAAATTGGATTCTGAATCTTTATAAAGATAAGAAGTATAAATTGCAGTGAAAGCTGAGGAGTCATCACAGTTAAAATGTCCTCTTCTCTACCTCTGTTCCACTTCAATCCCTTCATTTTCTTTATTTTCATTTCAATTACATACCCTAGTTAATCCCCACCCTGATTTTTATCACTACAAACAATGGAACTCTGGGACTTGTCCCGAGAGAAGTGTTGTCCAATTTATTTTTCTCTCCCAGCCTTTGGCAAGTCTGTGGGTGACCCACTCGGACTCCTCAGAGGGTGGTGCCTCCCACCCCCTCAAGCCACAAGCAACAAAGCCTTAGTCATTTCATGCTCTTCTCTTTGTCATCATTTTGACTTTTTTGAACATTACTTATGTAAGGAAACAAGCCAGAGATAGTTAAGGAGTGCCTCCAGTAGTTCGGGAACAACAATAACAAAAAAGATTGCATTGCCATTGCCTAGTGTCCAGAAGACAATGGCCATCTTGCCAAGATAGAATTGTGAATCACAGGACAATGTAACTTATTTATTCTATGAATTGTACTATGCAACAAGCCAAATCAGGTCATTCTTTTGAACAATATTTTAATAATTATAAGTGTCAACTATCAATTTAGCTTCCAGAAAACAAAGACAAATGACTTTTTTTTTTAACATAAGAAGGAGGCATATCTGAAGTTATTGGGGTGATACACACATGCTAACAATAGGTGTTAATTAACCATAGGATCATATTTCTTTTCTATAAGGCTAATTCATCTCCTACCTCTCCCTTAGAGATGTACAGATTGTAAGATATGAAAAAATAAACAAAATGATATTATTTTCTGAGTGTAGGAAGCTTAATTTATGTTTTCTTTCTTTAATAGAATTTGGAAAAAAGAGTGACAAACAGAGAAACTACATTATAGGTATTTGTTTTGTTAAGAGGAAAATAAAAAATTTTATAATTCTATCATAAAGTAGAAAAAGATTGATTCACCATTTTGAGGAAAAGAGGAACTAGCATTTGACAGGAAAGAGAATGACCTTGTCCACACAAATGCTTCCCAAACTTCCATGTGCTTCTGGTGAAAGAAAACTAGGATTTTATGTGAGCAAAGGCAGCATCACACAAGTACAAGGGTTGTCAGGAGCAGCCCCAAAATAGAATTCTGAGCACAGAACAATGTGATTTATTTATTCTGTGAATTGTACCATTCAGCAAGCAAAATCCCACCATTCTTTTTAACCAGACCACAACATTTGAATAATTATAAGGGTCCACTATCGTTCTAGCTTTCAGAAGACATAGGAAGGTTACATGCCACTTCCACCCCAGGACCAGACCACTGTGAATGACTGGGCCAGCCAGTTACATCAAGGTGGGAATAACTCCCTGGTGTAATCCATGCTCCAGAGCCTCCATTGGATCAAGCTAAAGCCAGAATCAAGTAGAGACCACATTCTTGCTTAGTTCCTTCCCCTACTTCATCTACACCCTTCACTCCCCTTTTCTCCTGAGAGCCTGACTCTAATAAATCATTTTCACCCAAATCCCTTTCTCTGGCTGTGCATCTAGAGAAGCAGAGCTAAGTAAGTGTATAACAGATACATTTGTTTCATATACTTACTTGATTTAATCCTCAGGACTACCTTGTTTTGGGAAGGCCTGTAACTGAGATGACTAGAGACCAGGGTTGAACACAGTTGTTTTTTCTAGTTCCTAAGCGTTATCTGTATTTACTATGCTAAACTACTGTCTTAGACATTTGTAGTAACAAATTCATGGCATATCACTGATAAAATGAATGATTACAAAGTTCAGAATTTGAATGAATGTGTCCTCTCCACATTAACATGTCCAGCAATGAAAAGATGTTGCACAATGTTTCCCTGACACCAAGTGATATTTTTTTCCATTACAGAAAAAGAAGAAGGAGAAAGGAGAAAGAAGGAAGGAAAAGAAAAAGAAATGAAAGTGAAAGAAAAAATAAAAGAAGGAAGAAGGAAAAAGGAGGGAGGAAGAAAGGAAAGAAGAGCAGGGAGGAGAGAAGAAGGAGGCAAGGGCAGACAAACACACAATAGATACTTGTAATAGACTTTTAGCCTCTTTTTTAATCACTGGTCTTGCTTCTTGTCTGGAAATGCATGGCTGGTCATTCCTTCTTTCTAATTTTTTTCTATGTGGAACAGTTGGAAATGCTTTAATCATGGGCTGAACTTCAGTTCAGGGTTTGGCTGAGAATCCCTTTTCTACTAAGAACTGCAAGGAGTTTCCAGAGAAAGCTTGTAAACTAGTTATCTCTGTTGATGATCACATCTGTGTGCACATCTGTGGTACAGAAACAGGTCATGTAATAAAGTGTATCATGTGCTATGTGACTTTCTGCCATGTGGATGTGCCTTTCCCACCACATTCAAGACGCCCTTTGCTTATTAAAAAGAATCAGAATGTAGAGAGTGATACCCCACCCATAGGGTGAGAATGAGGACTTTCTGTTTTTCATTTTGTGTCCAAGCAAGGAAATTATCATAGAAAATTCATTTTCAGATTTCTTAAGACTTCTAAAATGATGCTACTTCAAAGGCATTGAAGATTCAGAATTCCTACTATGTGCCAGACATAGCAATAGCAAAGAATATTTTACATCACTTCATTGGAATTTCACAACTACCATTAAAACTATGCATTCTGGTCCCCATTTCCTAGAGGAGAAAACTGAGACTCAAAAGAGTAAAATAATTTTTCCAAAACCAGGCATCTAGGAAATGGAGAAACTCAGCTATAGAATCAGTTGTGAAAAATTTTGGAGCCCAAAGTCTGCTTTAACAGAAGCATAGATAGTGAATTCTCAGGTGCCCACCACCACCTGAATAAGAGAACACATTTTTACCTTGAAAAAGTGACAGTTTGTAATGGTTACTTGCCTTCGAAATATTCACTTTGTCTAATGTTTCAAATTCTGTAGAGATCTACCAGCCTTCCAAAGAATCTGAAAAGAATCACCATGTAATACAGTATATTTCTAAACCACAAGACGAGGTAAGTAAGGCTGGAAGAAAAGAAAGCATGGGAAATGGCCTTCTACAACAAGGATTCCTCAAGATGACTATAAGAAAAAGAAAAATGCTGTTAGAAGAAGATTTTTGTTTGCACTCATGGGGCTGAAGAAACTAGAAATGAATGTTGCTCCTCCCAAGGAATTTGGGCCTCCAAAGCTGTAACTTGGCCTTCCTAGGAATCTGATATTCACAGGCATCTGCCCAGAACAGTGACCTTTGGCTTCATCAACTGCTTTTAGTAAATATGGGAAGAAGATTATTTAAAGGAGCTTGAAAAAAATACACTGTTTATTTTTAAAGAAGATCAGAAAGCATGTCAGTCAGTCAACTAAAAAAGTATTGGGTTTGAAATATAATCATCAGATGGAGGTAGCTAAAATAATTTCTAAGTTTACTTTCTACGGTATTTTAGTATTTTAGGATGTATTAGCTAGAAAAAGTACCTGATAGATGGCAATAGATTTTATGAGGTTACAAACATTTGCAAAGAAGCCCAGTGGCCTTCTAAACCTAAAGTATTGGCAAATACTATTTAATTTTTTTTTAACAAAAGTTACTTTACATTCCTTGATATAAATTATATTGTAAATAATATAACTTTCTTCCAGGTCCAAAAATAAGTAATATGATTCATGGGCTAAAGTACCCTTAGCAAGTTAATGAAAAGGAAGAGTATTGAATGAATTTTTGAAAGACATTTCAAGTTAGCACAGACATTGTTGCAAAGATGATAGATGGTCATTTTGGCAGATGCTTGATCAAACACTTGCACTGTTCATAATTACTGATACAGGTAGATTGTGCTTTGAAGATATACCCCTGGTATATTCTAGAAAAAGATGAATGCTTTGTTATTAGGGAATCTACATTTCATGCTTTTTGAATGAAATAATTGGGTACAATTGTAGCACCTGTTATTTCTTTGCTTCATCATTCTGGATCTAATTTTAAGTAAGTGTTGGGAAAAGATCAGGACATTTGAAATTGCTGAAATTTTCTGTCCATCAATAAGCATAATATGTATGACAACAGTGGAAACTTAACCAGTTATTTGCAAGCTCTCCAGCTCAATTGGCTGACCTGTATCTATGAACAGTCAGCAGAACCCCTTGGCTTTATCTAGGGGGCCATTATGGAATTGACTATAGGAAGCACTGGAATGACAAAAGACATATTTCAGAGAAAGGGCTCAGGAGTGTTTCCCTGGCTTTGCTTAAAGAATATCCTAGACATGCTCCATGTAAACCCCTGGGCTTCCACAGTGAGAGGAGTTCTTAAACACAGTAGAGCTACAGCAAACTTGTCAGGAACATACTGATAAAAGATTATGGCACAAAAAAAATTAAAGAACATATCCATGGTGGCAGAGCAGAGAAGTGACAGAACCAGGATTTGAATTAGCCAGGAGGACTTCATGATCCATATTCTTTACCACTTCCCAACACTGCTGAGTATCAATAGACTTGGGTGTTTCCAAGACATTGAACACCACTTAAATGGAAGGCCAGCAGGTAAGACTATCTCCTCATTGAATCATAGCATTTATCAACTAGAGGAGATGGATGCATTATCACCTATGATAAGAAGGTGGCTTTGGGGCAGTTATAAGAATAATCACAAGAATGTAAAATACATGGCCAATAATAATGGAATATTCGTCAGCCATAAGAAAAGATGAAATACTGCCATTTGTGACAGCATGAATGGATCTTGAGAATATCATGTTAAGCGAAATAAGTGAGATGGAGAAAGTCAAGAACCACATGATTTCATTTACATGCAGGATATAAAACTGAAAGCAACAAACAAACAAACAAGACAAACAAAAACTTATAGACACAGACAACAGCAGGGTGGTTACCAGAGGGAAAGGGGAATGAGGGGTATAGAAAAAGGTAAAAAGAGTCAAATATATGGTAATGAAAGGAGACTTGATTTTGGGTAGTGAATACAATACAGTATATAGATGATGTATTATAGAATTGTACACTTGCAACCTATATAATTTTGTCAACCTATGTCACTGCAATAAATTTAAGAAAATTAAAAAAACAGAAAAACTAAAAAAAAGAAATCTGTGTTTGGAAGCTCCTTGGTATTCCCCCAGCAATTCAAAAAACACACTAACAATTCCTCTTAAAGATTCGTCTACCTGTACCTTGGGACTAAATTGTAATTGCCAAAATGTCGCAAAAACATTCTTATAGCTCTTAGTTCAGATCTCACTTGTATCAGTTGAAGGGAGAAAAAGAACGTAGAGAAATTTCCCACCCTGGACCCTCACTGGCACTGCTACCAATTGGGTGAGGACTGCTAAAGTCAACTTTAGTGTGGGTTTCATAGCAACAGAAGAACAAAGATAAGTTTGCCAGCTCTAGGCTGACATGACACACTGATGCTAAGGGTGGAAACTTAACTAACGATATGAGAGCTGGAGCCCGGATGTAGAGGTTCTGCAATGAAAGTTTTTCTTTTTCCTCTGGGAAAATTGAGCATTGTCAGAAAATGCTCAGGAATGAATGTAGTGAATCTTTCCCTTGGATATTTAATATTTATTTATTTACTTATATAAACAAAGTTGCTTAATTTTCAGAGAAGCCTGTAGGGATATTTTTCTACTACTCTGTTGTCCATATTTGTTTTCCTGGATATAGAGTTGCAGTCCTGAATGAGAAGGAGCAAATCAAAATCAAAATTAAACTTCTAAAGATGAAGGTACAGGCATTAAAAGATAAAATAATAACAAATTGGAGTTCCCTGGTGGTGTAGTGACTAGGCTTCGGCACTGTCAATGCTGCAGCCTGGATTCGATTCCCAGCCAGGAAACTACCCACATAAAATAATAATAATAATAATAATAATAATAATAATAATAATAATAACAAATTGCTGCTCTTCTTCCTTCCTTCTCTTCCTTCCTTCCTTGCCTTCCTCTCTCCTTCTTTCTCTTATCTTTGAACCACACGCTTTTCTGACACATAAAGGAATGCTTGACTTTATTTCTTCCCATCTTATGCATAGATAAAGAGAACCTTTATTTTTTCCATCTTCATTGAGGTGCAGCAGACAAAATTATAAGATATTTGAAGTATACAACATGATAATTTGATACACACATACATTGTAAAAGGATTCTCTATTTTATTTATTTCTCTATTTATTTAGTATTTATTGAGAACATTTAAGTTCTAGTCTTATAGCAAATTTCAATTATACAATATATAGTGTTATCAGCTATAGTCACCATGTTCTACATTAGATCCTTAGACTTTAATTCATCTTCTAGCTGAAAGTTTGTACCCTTTTATAATCTCTACCTGTCATCTCCATCCGCATACCCTGATAACTACCACTCTACTCTATTTCTCTTGAGTTCTGCTTTCTTAGATTCCACGTGTAAATGATATCGTACAGTATTTTCCTTTCTCTGACTTATTTCACTTAGTGTAATGCCCTCTAGGTTCATCTGTGTTGTAACAAAAAACAAGATTTTCTTCTTTTGCAAGTCTGAATAGTATTCCATTGTACATACATATAACATCTTCTTTATCCAACCACTTAGGTTGTTTCTATACTTGGAATATTGTGAATAAATGCTGCAATGAACATGGGGATGTAGAAATCTCTTTGAGATAATGGTTTCATTATCTTTAAATATATACCTATGAGTGGGATTGCTATAAGGACAATCTTATTTAGGAGAGTGGAGACAACTTCCATGATGTTAAAGTCATTATTGGTGCTGTTATTCTTCTACACAGGTTTAATGGGTGTCTCTCTTTCCATAACATCAACTTTCCAAATATTCTCCAAGCATCTGAATTAATGCACCTTTTTTTTTGCCTAGTTTTTCAAACCCTTGATTGTAAACAATATAGAACCACATAGTTCTCTACTCATCACCAAAGAAATAGTGTTTCTTCTGTTATTCCTTATCTTCTTTGTCCAGACAAGTTTTAAATGAGTCAAGCCATGGTGTTTCTACAATATATTTCATCAGAAATAATTTCTGCACCATGAAATTTTGTTTTTATTGCTTGATATTTAGCTTATGTTTTCATTTGCTTCATTTCATGTATAACTCTTAAATTTTATCTAGCATCAGTAGAATCAAAGAATGAATTATTCTTACACTTGGAGATGTAGACACCCTTTCATTCACATCTAGTCTAACCCCATTACATAATTTATCTCTATCCTTAGACTTCTAGGTCTCTTCAAATCACCATATTGATGTAACTGTAGTTGTCTCAGCTTTTATTCTTGGCAAGGCTTGAAAAAGCTGTGAAATATCACAAGCAAAGAATTTAATGATTTCAGTTCTGGTGGGACTGCCCCCTGGATTCCATGCAGATATGTAAACAGTGCCTAGAGCGTGAGATTCCTTTCCAGGTGTTTACCTGCTGAACCAAACCCTTAATCTTGATAATCATTTGTTTCTCTCCAAGTATCGGGTAAACCATGATGTTCCACTTACCTTCAGATTTGAAAATCAGGAAGCTTTATGTCTGGGGGGAAAAAACCCCCACAGTGAATTTGGCTAAGTTTCAGTGATTCTCCTCCCCCTAGCTTGTGAATTTTAAATAACAAATACCAAATGTTTCTTACACATGTCATGACTCACATTTCTCCCTGTATCTCTACACAGAGCAAGTTAGGGAGGATAGTTAAATAACATGTTGACTTAAACTCAAGCAGAAATTATTTGCCTACCGCATAAGAAAAGAAAACAAATTTCCAATTGGAAGTTTAAAGAGCCCAACAGTGCTACTGAATACAATTTACTGCCATGAGGATCAATACAGAAAGAAAACAGGAATAAATTTCTTAGTTGACTATCCTAGAATTAAATGACAAAATGAACAAATACTGAAATACAGTGTTAATGCTCATGTAGAAAGCACATGTGTAAGCAATTTTAGCAATTTACTAGCTCAATCAGGAATCAGTTTGTGCACCTAAAATAAGTGAGGAAAAGTTGGGTGATTGGCACATGAGGGTTTAAAGTAAAGCCAAGAGCCATTGCAAGCAGGATGGACAGTGCAGCAGGCAAGGGCCACTCTGGGGAGCATTTGAGAGTTGTTATTTATAGTCAGAATCCAGGTAGAAAATATAGAATATAAAATGGAAGGGATCTGGGGACTCAAAATCTGGTGCATTTTTAAGAAATAAAAAAACTTTTTATGTAACCTTTCTAGATTCCAATTCAAACAAACTCACCAACCTTCTTTAGTTAAAGAAGTCACCCTTTTAATGGCCATTTCATCCTGCTTATGGCTAACAATCAGAAGAGTTTGTTTCACGTGCAAAGATTGTTTACTAGTTGTATGTTTTTGGCACAACATGTAACTATTCTGCATCTGTTTCCCTATTCATAAAATGAAAATAATCACTTAAGGATTAAAAGAGATAAAGATGTGAAATTAATTGTACACTGTTACAGAAGTCACTGCTTTGTGCATGGTCATTATTTATTAAGTACAGAATGAAAATTTTGCTATTCTCTTAAAAATAGAATTCAATAGTGTGGAGGTGAGTATCTCTAAAGCTTAAGAAGTAATTTATTTTCATAATTCCCTAATTTGAAGCTTGTTCTGAACCCCACTTGTCTTCCAAACTCTGGACCTTAGTGGAGAGACGGAACTGAGCATCTTCGAAGAGAAAGTATTGAGGACAGGTCCGTAAAGGAGCCTGTTGGATTGACAGACTGTGAGGGAGAACTTGTGCCAGACACAGAGGCCCAAGGGAAGATGAGAAGGAAGTAATGGAACAAAGGAAGCAGTTAGGGACAAGCCTGGGCCCCGCCAAAGGAAGGAGCCGAGGAAGGGGGCAGGCATGTTGGGAAAGGCCCTGTGGTTCCTCATTCTCTCCAAAGACACAGTGAGTGAAGGAGCATCAGGCAGCCTCTGGTGGTAAAGTGGTGCCTATATTCAGGGTTCCTGCCTGCTAAGAAAGTTTTCCGTGATAATGACAGAATCTATTTCAACACATGTGGCCTCATGCCTCCTTTAGTCCCTTCACAGCCTTGAGAGCATTTGAGGATCATTCTTCCATTACAGACTTTAACAAATTTAATCATGTCCAACACAGTTATTTTTCAAGGAAAGAAATGTCTTCCAGCTGCCTGGGAGGGAGTGGCCCTTTAGTACAAAAATGGAAAAAAAAGAAAAATGCCCAAAGCTCCAGAAACAGGGAGTCTGGAAGAACAAAGGAGCAGAGAAAAGGCTGCCTTTCCAATTGTGGCTAAAATTCCCAAGACTTGATTACACATCGCTCATCACGTGAGCACAGGTTCGGGCAGCCATTGCAGACTTAATCAGCATAAGCTCCAAACACGTCCTCAGGCTGGAGAGTACCCTCCTGAGGCCCCTTGCTGTTTTAGTTGTCATCCATTTTGTCCACATTGCCTACTGAACACAAGGACTACAGGGTGGAGAAGAGGTGAAGCACACTCTATGATTAACCCTTCTCTTTCCCAAGGTATCTCGTTACTAGAGCCTGCCCCTTCCTTCAACCCTTTCTTTCCTAACAAGGAAAAAGAGGTTGCAATTTCCTGATGTCCTCCTAGGTGAAGGCAAACAATGGGTCTTACTTCCACATAGTCTCAGGAAACACATTAATAGTCACTTGGCTCTCACCATGTCCCCTTGGAAATCCCCAAGTGTGCCTTTTGCCCAAACACAAATAGAGGAAATAAAGGTGGCTTTCTCTTCAAATAGACAGATCACTATTCTTCTTTGTCCTCACAAGTGATGCCAGACTGACTATATCTGCAAAATTCTACCTGTGAACACAGTCATCTTGTTTCCAAGCAATGATCAGTTTCCAGTAAATATTCCCCACCAAGGGTTTCTGGGTCTGCCATGGTTCATCATTTAGCTATCAAGTTTGTCTTCAACTTCAACAGTCATATAAAAGGACTTGAGGTATCTCCCTCAGGATATTTTTATTCTTTTTTTTTTCTAGGACGTTTGTGCATTTTTAAAATTTGGCCATATGTCTCAGTAGAGCCAATGATGAGAGTTTAGTTGTGATGAGTATACGTTCCCCTTTCTTATGGTAACAAGATTCTGGTACTTCTATGTGAAATCATCTCAACTTCGTTCTTATTCTGTGTGACTTGGAGAAGGCATATACCTTATACCTGGCCAATCCGCGTCTTCCACACATAATCACTGTTATTGATTCAGAGGAATGCATATGACTCAAGTCCGTGCAATCAAAATTACTCACCACTTTTGCTGGAAAAGTCTCTAAGAAGCACTCTCTTTTCTATTAAAGTTACTAAAGGGTAAAATGTATACATGGAGGTGCTGAAAGCTATTCTACCACCATAGAGGGAGAGTCTGCTTAAAAAGAGAGGCAACACAAAAGAAAACAGAGCTCATAGAGGAAAACTTACTACGGACAGCATTGTGTCAGTCCTCAGATCCAGCCATGCCTGAAGACAAACTACTTCTGAGGTTTTCAGTTCTAAGCCAGTGCATCTTCTTTTTGGCTTCATTCTCAGTTAGGTTTTCAGCCAATCTACGAGGGCTGTTTGGAAAGTATCCAGCTAGGTGATATGAAAAATAGAGGCATTTATGGCTGGATGTTTTTCAGACTGCCCTCATATGTTAGATTTTCCTGTCACTTACCACCAAATATGTTCTGTTTTAAAATCTTCCCTTCTGTGCTAATGTGTCTATCTGCAATGTTCTCACTATGCCCCTTGAAGTTATGGTAGGCCTGGAAATCAGGTGATAGCAATGAAAATGATCCACAAACTATGATATTCATCACTAGCTGAACTTCAGCTCCCAATAAATAAGGAAGTTGGATAATAATGAAAGCACACAAAATCATTTCCAATGTGAATAATCTTTGGGACAACTCCATTCCTCTTTACTCTAGAGACAGAGAAGAGAGTCTCTTCTCATTTGCTCTGAGAGGTTAGCCAAAAACACAACAGAATGAAACTCTGAAGTTGAGATTACTATAGAAAATGCTACAGATAAATAAAAGCAGAATGAGAAAACACATATGCGATTAGTTGGTTCTTTGTAAATCACCACTTGAGTGTTTATTAAGTGTTGGAGTTAAATTTGATTATGTTGGGTGAAGAATTTCCATGTGGTAAAAGTGGGACCAGTGCAGCCAAGAAGCAGTTGGAAGTGACACAGATCTGTTCTTGGCTTTCCAATGGGTGTGGAAAGAGTAGACAGAACTAAAAACACAACTGGAACTCTGGCTCAGTTCCTAAATATTAGCATAGAGGGGTGTGCTTTCCATGGCGAGGGTGTCATCAAGTAACCAAAAGAAGAACTACTCGGGAAGAAGAAAGGGAGAGGGGGAGGAGTCCCTTTCACAGCCGTTCTTCTCCAATGTCAAGGAGACTGGCTAAGGATCAACAAAGATCCTCTAAGAATGCTTCTATTTCTTGGTTTTTGGCTAGTTACCCAGAACAGATGTGAAATGTTTGCTATGATTAGGAAATATTTTGCATGTGAGAATGTGGATGCTACAATTCTCAAGTCAGCCAAGAATACTTAATAAATGGTGAAATTTTACATCTTTAGGGAGGAGCTACATATTTTTAAAAAAGTGTTAGTTAAAATAAACACAAAATTCCCAAGGAGCGACTCCAAACTCTGATGATGTGGAGCACTGACCATTTTATTACTGTGGAAAAATTTACTCAGTGAAGCCCACCTCATCCTTTTGTTAATGTTCTCAGTCTCTTGTTAATAATGGCATACACATATTCATCCCTTACTACCCAAATTTTCTTTTGCTATTGGATAAACCAAAAATTGATGACACAATGTGTTCTTTATTAGAAAATAGTAAATGAAACAGTGATTTAATGTTATTAAAATATGTCTTTTATTTTACAAATAAAACTGAGTTATCGTTGGCTAAAAAATTATAGAAATTAGGGAATACTCTTGTATTCTGGTGCTCCATTATAGCCAGCTGTCTGACCTTCCATAAGTCACTTTATTTCTCTAGATTTTAATTTCCTGTTGTGTCAAGAAGAGAGATGGATGACATCAGGATTTCATAGAGTGTGTATTGTAGAAACTAGTTCTGTGGGATATTAATGAATTGTCAAAGCAAAGGTAGGAATTCACTGATCAAACAGGACAAAGAAAGGTATTCAAGACATAAGAAATAATATCTGCAAAAGTACACAGGTATGAAAAAGCTTTCATTCATCTGTTCCACAAATATTTATTGAAAACTTACTATGTGCCAGCTGTTAAGTGTGCTAAAAGTTGGGAAATCAGTGATAAGTAAGGATGACAAGAAACTTGCCTTTAAAGAATTTATATTCTGTAAGATTTGAGATTAAACAAATATTAAACTGAAATCAATTATTCTGAATATTATGACAGAAAAAGAACAGAGGCTTCTACAGAACAGGGGGATAAGGCAGGTAAGAGAGAGCTTTTTTGGAAGAAGTTATATTTAAATGCTAAAGAATAAGTAAGAGTGATCCATGTAGGGTTTAGGAGATGAACATTCCGAGCAAAAGGGACACTATGGGTAAAGAGCTTGGGGCTATAAAAGAAAATGGTGAATTTAAAGAACTTGAACTTGAAATTCAGTATGGCAAAATTTGGTGTGAAAGAGTTAAAGGGGAAGGAAATATACTTTAGGGAGTAAATGAAGGGAGATCATGTATCTTAGAAACAATGTACAGTGGTTTGGATTTCATTATGGATAAAATAGGGAATACTAAAGGTTTTCAGCACCTGAACAAAATGACCATATTTTTATTTTGGAATTGGTAGGGGCAGCATTGAGAAGATTTTATTGGAGAGGAGCAAGACTAGAACAAACTACACTCATTGTGAGACTCTTGTCTCCTGTCTGTGTCAGTGGAGATGGAGAAAAGAGTAAAAATGTGGCAGTTATTTAAGTGGTAGAGTTGTAAGGTTTGTGTCTGATTAGCTGCTAGCAGCAAATAAGACAGAAGAATTTTGGCTGACACCTGTGTATTCAGTTTGGGTCACAGGTGAATGGGGGTACCATAACCCAGAATAAAGGTTATAGGAAAAGGAGGAAGAGGAGAAGGAAATTAAGAAATAAAGTTGAATTCTGTTTGGGGTGTAGTCACCTTTTTATTGCATTGACATTTTCAAATACAAGTATTTGGATATTCTGCTCTCGAACACGAGGGAGTGGACTGCAGTCTTAATATAAATTTAAATGTCTTCGGTTCATGGATGACGATGAAACCCCAGAGTAGCTGAGATCACTTGAAGAGTATGTGAGGAGTAAAATGAGAATGAAGATAAGGCTAAAACCAACATGGAGGGAGCAAGCATATGAAACCATAACTGGAAAGAGGACAGAGAAGGAAAGGCAGAGAGGATTAATTTTAAATTATTAGTCACTTATAGGGATGTTCAAATAAAGTAGACAAGGTTGTATTTTGTTAAAGTTTGTAAAACATGAATGTTTTAATATTAGAAAAAGATTATTTAAATTCTAAATCTGGAATATAATCAATACTTACTATCTTTTAGGATTTTTCTGAGGTCTAGATAATCTCAAACAATGAATTGATTTTAAAACTGTTTTGTTTCTAATCCTTGAATACAGTGACAGACATACAAACAATTCTACCTTTTATGACAAAACATATGGATTTCATATTAAACTTTTCATGGGCTATACTGCAGAAATACCTTTCAACTGACAAAAACACAACTACATACACCCACCAAGATTCTAGACTCATCCTTTTGTACCATCTCCTAGCCTCTCTCCCACTAGACTGTATAAAGAGCAACCTGGAAGCTGGCTGGACAATGAAGAGAAGAAATCACAGTTAATCCACAAAACAAATGAATACATCCAAAAATCAAAAACAAACCCATAAAAAAAGACTAAGATTCCCTGTCCCCCCCAAGTGTTGAACATACTCAGTTTCACTGGGGTCATAACAGTGAATTTTCAGATTTTGGAGTCTATTGGCCCTTCAGACCATCTGATTTTCTAACTAAGCTACAGTCTTCTGGAGTTGATTTCATCAGTGGCTAGTGAAGCATGACTCTGTTTTTTTTACAAGCTTTTCTTCTTAAAACAACATTTTGATGAGCTAAGCATAAATTAATCAGAAACATATGGATTAAATTGACTCCAAAATACATATGGTTTTTAAAAAATAAGAAAAGTACTAGGGGCAAAAAACACATTTAGGGTTTTATAAGCCCAGTATGTTAGAGAATCATCACAGCAGGATTCCAAAATATGACCTCTCCTTATTTCTGTCATGGTCAGCAAAGTCTTTGCTATCTTATCACAGAAAAAGGAAGTCAAGAAACAGTTGAGCTCCCCGAGATTACTCAGTTTTACAATCCACTTTCTAAGTCAGACACTGTGGTTTCAGTCTGTCTGTCTGCTCACTAATTGAGGGAAATGTGGACACTCCAAGAAGTTATCTCTTAGCTTCTGAGATAGTGGGATCTGTGACCACACCTCTAGGTTCATCCTCCTCTTTGAAGACTGATAAAATAATAAAATAATGAAAATAATAAAAAAAGGTCTCATTTTCCACTTCTCCCGGGGCAATTCTTCTCTTGTAAACTTTGTTGGTACCTCAAAATCAGCATATTAATATAATGAATTTACTTCTCTTCTTCTTACTTCCCTACCCCCCAGTCTTCCAGGCACAAAACCTTATGGGGAATCATTAACTTCTTTGTCCATGTAATTCCTTACATCCCATCAGTCATCAAGTCCTGCCAATTTGTCCTTTGAAACCCATACCCTCTCCATCCTGACTGCTATTGCCCTCGTCCAGGCCCTCATCACCTCACACCTGGATTACAAAGAGCAGACTCTGAGCTGACCTCACTGATTCCTCCTAACCTCCAGGCAACCCCACACCCCACATCAGCCCAATTTTCTTTAACCAAGGCTTTCATCATGTCCTTCTTCCCCTTTTCCTCTTTTTGCTTTTACTGTATATCAAATTTAAATTATTTTGCCGGCCTCCCAGGTTTCTTCATAGCATATATATACTCTACTGCTCCAAGCATGTTTTCCATTATTGCTCAATACTGGCTGCATCCCAAAGCTTGGCATCAGCCCTATGCTCATGTTCAGTTTATGTTACAATTTATGTCACCAGCATCATTCCCTGACTACTCATTTTCTCACTTTTATTTACCTTTCTTCTACATTTTTATAGTTTGATATCTATATCACATAATGTAGGCAACTTCACTGATGTGTTATTTAAGTGACAACCTGGAGGATTAAAAAGGACACAGCTCACAGATGGTGGTGGGGAAATAGCTTGTGCAAAGACCAGTGATAGTCTATGGGTGGAGAAAGGAAGAGGAACTTTGTGTGTTAAAGAAAATGTAAACAAAAAAAAAAAAAAAAAAAGAAAGAAAATATAAAAGGCCATTGTAACTGACATAGCTTAAAAGTAGGGAATGGGTGTGAGAGGAGGTTGGACAATAGTCAGAGACGAGATCATAGGCTACTGCTTAACCTTGGCAGCCAGGCTAAGGAGTAGATTTTATTCCAGATTCAAGTCCCTGTAAGGTTATTACATTAAGGATGTCATTTACTAGAAGACAAGCCTTGCTTCTCAATGAAGAATGAACCATAGTAGGATAGAAATTGATAGTAAGGACTCCAGTATAAAGGTTACTTCAATGAAATAGAAGATAAAGGTGGCTTGGATTTGCTGATAGCTGACAGAGAATTAAAAAAAAAAAAAATTGGAAGAAGAACTGACAGCAATACTTGAGGATTAGATATTGTTATGGGCCAAACAGAGCAGCCATCCCCCCACTTCACTAAAGACTCTTTTCCTTGTTCTTTAGCTCTCAGTTTCACTTTTTTCCTAGTCCAAAGTCTTAATCGCTGTCCTTATCAATTTTCTCTGGCTCCCCACACCGAGCAACAGATTTTCCACCCTGAAACCACCCAGTGACAAGGGCTTTAAAACCTATTTCTCTGATTAATCCCTTTAAACTACTAATCTAATTAATTTCTCCTAATCTAGAAACCATCAGGATACTAGCGGTGCCCCAACAAGGCTTCCAGCCCATCTCAACCAAAGGAGTCAACGTGGCGGATCTTGAGATTCCCTTCCCCCTTTAGATCAGATAGGGTGAGAGCTCTGCGGATCGCCAATAGGGAGGGACAACAACCATTTTCAACAGGAAGCAGGTACAGAAGATGAGACCTCCAGCTCCTCAGCTTCCCCTGGAGATTTGTGGGGATCACGCCTCTCAAGAGAAAGGCAGATAGAGTAGAGGAAATCTCGGGACCCCTCCCGTGAGACTCGCCCTTCTGGAATAGTCAACACCTTGATACCACCCTTTCACTAGTAATCCCTGCCCCAAGCTAGGCAGCCACACGAGGAAGTTCCAGGCAAATACAAGAAGTTAGAGGGCACAAGAAGCCCACCAGTTGGAGCCAGTTCCTAATGCCTGTGCAGTGAGAATTACAATGACCTTCATCTCACCTGGGCCTCATTATACCATCATTGTAATATCATATATACACTTGGAAGTTCATTAATATCACTACAACAGACTGAACTCTGGGAAAGGGCATGCGTAGTCAGAAGGCATTATGTAATAAGCCCCTTGTCAATCAGACTTGTCAATCAAGAGACCCCATGCCCAGAGGTGTCTCCCCTGAAGACTTAGAAGAGAATAAAAGTACCAAAGCCTCCTGGATCGGGGCTCTTGAGACACTTTCTTTGCTCAAGCCCACTCCTACCTCTTTGGAGTGCACTTTCCCTTAATAAACTATCTCTTTGTTTCACCTCTTTACTTTCGTATGTGTCTTGTTCAATTCTGTGCTCGAGATAACAAGAACCTGGACATCGTGTTGACGAGGACACCCCATTTTCCAGTAACAATATGAGACATGGGAAGAAATGACAAATCAATGATGATTTCCATAATTCAGGCTTGAGGCATTGAGTGTATTTATTACAATAGAGATGACTGTGAGTAAAAAAGACTAGGTACATTGAATTAAGATTTTAGTTTTGGGGTTAGCCCCAGGTAACAGTGGATCAGGTAGTTTTGGCTCATTTCTACTTCCTTGAAAACAACAAAGTCTAGAGAAAAATAGTTTTAAATTTATTTTAAGGCATTGGAGAGGTATTGAGGCAGTGACGGTCTGAAGGCTACACATCTAAAAACAAAAAAGGAAGTCCAGAGACAGGATCCAGACATTTGGTTTCCACTTTTTCCCCTCAAGACTTTTGCCCATTGTGCAAGTGAAAAAAAAACAAAAAAAACAAAAACAAAAACAAAAAAAAAACACTGAAAAGCTGATCATCAATTTTGCTAGACTTTAATTGCTAGGAGGACAAAAATTGGAGTACATTGCATGCCAAGAAAAAAGAACCTTGGTAAATACCTTGGTGTTTGGTTAATAACCTCAAAGACTACACCTAAGGAAGAAAGTTGAACTGGAAGTAGCCCAAACATCATAGAGACTGAACCTATATTCTAATTATTTCAGTGCCCTATTGGTCTAAAGTGATAAGGGACTGTCAGTGACTCTAATTTAGTTGCAACTGGAAACAAAGAGAAATTTTCTTTGGAGAAACATAAAAATCAACCAGACTTCAAAATACCTCATCAAACACAATATCTTGTATTCAACAAAAAAAGATGAACAGCTTTACCAAAGATAAGATGACCAAAATAAATTATCAAAGGAGAAAAAGTACAATTGTAGAAACTGCTACCCAGGGTATCTTGAACTTGAAGATATCAGATATGAAAATAACTGTGAGTAATATATTCAATAAATTTCTTATTAAAAAAAGAAGAAAACTTTTAGAATAGGACAGAAATTTATTTTTGAAGTAAAATTAGAAGTATGGAACTGAAAAAACACAATGACAGATATTAAAATTTTAATAACATTATAAAAAGCTGAAGAGAAAATTAATGAAATAGAAATAGATCAGAAGGAAATAGACTTACTAAACTTGAAAAGAAAAATGAATGATAAGTACAGAAAAGAATATAAAAACTGTATGGGAGATACTGAAATGTTCTAACATACAAATATTTCAAATCCCGGAGGAAAGGAGAGAGAGAATGTGACAGAAAATACTTGAAAGATAATAGCTAGAGAGGTTTAACAAAGTGAGAAAAGACATTAAGTCACAAATTCAAGAGATACAAAATACTAGCCAACAAATTCAGAGACATTAAAAATTTTAAAAAGATAATTTATCAGAACTAACAATGCAAAGTTCACTTAACATTTAAAAGCAAAATCTGGGGGTTCCCTGATGGTGTAGTGATTAAGGTTTTGGCACTCTCAATGCTGCGGCCTGGGTTCGATTCCCAGCCAGAGAACTACCCACATAAAAAATAAATAAAAGCAAAATCTTTGTATATAATTTACCACATTAATACATTAAACATTTTGATAGATGTAAAAATTGCATTTAATAAAAATAACAGACACAAATGATAAAAAACCTTTAATGAGCAGACCAAAAAAATTAGAACTTAGTAGACTTATACACCATGATTAGCAAGCCTGGCCTCATTGTACTAGAAAATTGCACCCCTAAAACTGCAGAAATCACACTTTTCTCAAATGTTTACAGAACACTGTCAAAATTATATACAATGAGATATATAGAAAGTCTCACCAAATTTCAAAAAAATTAAAGTATTATAGAGAATATACTCCAATTATTAGGGAATTAAGCTGAAGATCATACCCAAGAGGTAACTAAAAAGTCTCCATTTTTAAATTAAACCATATGTATCTAAGTAATCCATGGTTCGAAGAAGAAAGAATGAAAATTTAGAAAATATCTTGAACTAAATTATAGTGAAAATACTACACATCATAACTTACGGCATGGAACTAAAATTGCACTTCAAGTGAAATTTATGGCCTAAAGTGCATATATGAGAAAAGAATAATGACTGAAAGTTAATAATATGTGTCCATATCAAGAAGTTAGGGGGAGTTCCCTGATGGTGTAGTGGCTTAAGGCTTCGGCGCTGGCGCTGTCAGCGCTGCGGCCTGGGTTCGATTCCCAGCCAGGGAGCTACCCACATACCAAAGAGCGAAAAACAAAAAAAAAAAAGTTAGGAAAAACCAATATAGGCAATACAAGAAAATATGAAAAAGGAAATAGAAAGCATAAAAACAGAAATTAATTCAAATAATGAACTACAAAGCCAAATTGTCATTATTTTACCAGGACTGATCAAGGGAGAAAGCACCAGAAGACCACAGAGGTGGGAAGAAGGGAAAGAAAAGGCACAGATGATTAATTTTAGTAACGAATAACAAAACATCATTAAAGATCCTAAGACATTAATAAATTAATAAAAGAATATAACTTCATGACAATAAATTTTTAATTTGAGGCAAAATACATATATATTGAGAAGTATACAACTTAAAGCCAACTCAAAAAAAAAAAGAAAACGTGTTCGCAAATGTATTATTTATATCTATAAGAAATTGGCCTCACTTTCCACAGAAAGCATGATGTTCCTAGTCTAATGATCACCTACAAACAGGATCCATGAAACTTCAATGGAATGCAAAGCAAACAATTCCATCTAGCTCTTCCCTCTTTATTTTTCAGAAATAATTGCATGACCATGAGCAGGAAAATTTGGGGTTTGTTTCATCAAAATTGTTTCTTTGTTACTGACAGGTGAAAAGACTAAAACTATAGCCGTTAAGATTTATGAAAAGAGTTGAATGCTATATTCATTAGAAAATGTCAGTTCTGGGTTCCTAGAACTCTCTAAAGGACCTCACCCAATTCTTAAAGTGTGAGATGGACCTATGTATGCTAAGAACTCTGAGATCTCTCTCTGAATAGAGCAGTGAAGTCATTATAATATCCCCCACAAAGTACCTCAGAGGTTAATTACTACCTGGAAACCAATAGGTGATAAATAACATCTAAAATCTATAACTCCTAGTGTTACAACAATTTTAAGCTATATTTATATTCCCCACATCTATCAAATTGCCTCATGCATGGTAGGCTGTTGAATGAATGTGGAATATCACTCAACAGGAAATGTAAACTAAGGAGTCTTGAAGATAACTCATATGAACTCAAAACTATAAATCCAAAATCAAGTAATGCTTCAACTTGTAATATCATAACATTATTTATTAAGTTTTGAACAAAATACAACTAGTCATATTATCATTGCCAAGGATAATAAGTCTGTTGCCCTATAAAGAACTAACTTGTCTTTCAGTTCATGTTCAGCCACTTCATGAGATTTGGGTTAGTATAGTTTCACTTAAACTGCTGAATATACTCAACTGAGAATTCATTCAAACCCCATTTCCCTAGACCCCAGGATACATTTCAAGCTCAAGACTGGCTGTCATCATTTCTTGCTCCACCCAGACTAATGAGCCAGCCCTTTCCATAATAACCAAAAAGTGGAATGGAAAGAAGTAAAATAGTCCATAAAAGTTAGCACAATTGCATAGATATGTAGACATAAATAAAATTGGCTGTAGGGTGATTAGTATCAATTTTAATACCACAACTTTTGGAGGAATTGCACAACTTTATCACAGACTCGCTGCTTGTGAACGATGTAGTCATTGCTGGTGTGTGGCAATGAATAAGCTTCATAGCACCCAAACACCATCAAAGGTTCCATATTTACCTTACCTCTGCCAACAACCCATGTTCCCGCATTTTCTCTGTAAAAGAGCTCCACATAGGCCAGATTTAATTTGATGCAGAAATGCTATATGTCACTTTCAATAAAAGCAAAAAAGAAAAAGAGATTCACACACTTGCTTATCAAGGATGGCAGCTCATGCTGGTGTTTGGAATAGTTCGGAGATACTGTTTTGTTTACTAAGCCATCAAGTTCAAAAGAAGGCACACAAGCCTGATCAGAATGGTCTCTGCAGATCTGTTTTCCAAATAGAAAACATATGCCCCTGTGGGGTGAGCTCTTCATTTCCAGCTACAAGTGAATTTGAAAACAGTTCAACTCTGGGGGAAGGAGAATAAAATATCATCTCTCCTCACATAGTACTGTTCTGAGATAGATCCAGGGCAAATCTCTGATAGCCAAGGTAAAATGTATACCAAGTTTATTTCATACAAGAGCCCAGAGAAGCCTTCGACACCATTACTACCCTATTCCACCTCCTGCAGTTCCCTCTAGATGTAGATACTAATACCTACCGAGATGACATGATTAGACCTAAAACTACACAGCAAATCTACGCCAGACTTGGAGCCCCAATATTGGTCTCTTGATTTGTAATTTAGCACTGTATATTATATCATGTTGGACATCAAAATAAAATTTTAAAACTTTATTTAGAGAAAAATATAAATGATCATACTTGACATGGTGACGACTGAAAAATACAGATATAAGCCATTCCTCAGTTAATACAGAGGAAATCCTTCTATATAAGTAAAATTAACATTTTTCCTGATTCATATAGGTTCAAGTGCAAGTAGAGGACCATTTATTTCCCAGTAGAGCATCTTTAGTCTTTTCCATTTATACATGTGGGAAGTAATATTCAAAATTAACTGAATTACTTTGTTTTGGCTAAAATAAATGTGTATTATAAAAATACAAAAAATACTTATTAAATGATAAAATAGCAAGTCATGAGTTCCTTTCTATATGCAGTCAACTCTCTCTCACACACACACTAAAACAGTACTTTTATAAAATATAGTTTTTTAATGAAAATCAATGATTTGAACTTGTTTAAATGCTCCTATTCTGAAACGATCCAACTTTCCATAGCAGTTTTCAGACTAAGAAAAGCAAGTCCATTGTTCACAACTCATTCTTCTGTGTAAGATGCCTTCAAGCCTTGAAAAATCTGAATCTCTTTTTACAAGTAGATCTGAAAATCCTTAAAGTCTGTGGGTAAACATCCTAAGATTTTTTTTTAACTGCATTATTACAAAAAAAAAACAAAAAACAAAACAAAAAATATCTGAGGCAAAGTAGATATTTAAAATAAAGCTTCGTTACTAAAAAATCGTCAGTCGCCATTCTTATTCTGAGTAATGTCTGCCTCTGTTCAGATCAACAGCCCACAAAGAAAGTAACAGACAAAGACATGCCAGACGCAAAATGTCACACTTCAAAACCATACCTTGTGAAAAAAAACCCAGAAATCACTTCACACAAAAACTGACCTCTGAAAATATGGTGGAAAATGGGGCACTATTTTATTTCATTGTATTTGTTTTTCTCCATTTAAACTTTGCACAGAAGCTTATTTATTTATTAAAGATGTTATACATTCATCAAAATTCTATTTGCTTGACTTTGGCTGTGGAGACACTTCAGGCTTTCCCTAGTTTAGATCCTATAGAGATTAGTGTTGACTCAAAAGTCAACTTGCTTTGGCCCTTTCTCTGGAGGCTCCAGTCTTTGTTTTTGCCAGTACCCCCTGGCCCACACTGATGATATCACCCTGAGTCACTAAAGGCCTGCACACACATGGCTCAGACACAGTAATGATATTGCTGATGACAACACCACTGTTAATAATCTGACCACAGAGTGATAGGAAGTGTTACCTGGCTGTGTATTTTAACAATTAAGACTTGTTCTGTTCTTCCTAAACACAGACTATCTAGGATTAGGCCACACCTGCTTTTGCTTTCTTTACTTTATCTCTTATCTTTGTTGTACATTCTTGGCCAATGTAGAAGGAGGAGCCCTTTTGGCCATCTTATAGCCTTTGATTGACCTCTTCTGACTAAATGAACATGTCTAGGACACACACAGCTTGTGTTTGACACCACTTCTCCTTGAGGCGTGAAGTTATATCTGGGTGATGAAAGATAAAAACTAACTTTCACAAGCCTTCTCTTGGAGATGTACTGAATTACTCTGAAATTTATGTTTAATTTTGCCCAATAATTCTATTTCTACACTGCTTTCCTGAGAAGTTGCAAAGGAAGAATGGTGCTACAGATGTTATTTCTACATTGTTTATATTTCCATGTATTTCCAAATTAGAAATTGCGCTGGCATTTTCCAAAAATCCACATGAGTGAATTTATGGAAGTACATGGTTGATGACTATATATAGTGTTTGTGTAAGTTTTAAGGCAAGATTTTTGCATTCAATAAATAAAAATACAAGAAAGTAATCTTAGGTCGATGTTGTAGCACAGCATCCACTGAGAGCTTTGTAAAGAAGCTAGCACTACAGTGGCTTCTACAGAAAACCCCAAGATTTAGGCTAATGATCATATCACTTAAGCTAAGAAATCAGTTGAGTATTGGTTGGCTAGTTGGTTGCATTGGGGCTAATACAGGGCAATTCACTGGCTCCATCTATTTGAGAAGTAACTGGCTCTGTGTAGATAAAACTCTGTTACTTGACTTCAGATCTTGATCTTCTCTACTAGACAGAGCTAAATATCAATCTAACAAGTGAAATTGCAACTCAGTAGATAATATCTACAATTCATAAACTAATGCATTTCAGTATACACATACTATTTAGGAATATATACCTAAAAAGCAGAGGAAACAGTTAAAAGAGCTGAAAATGGCCAGTGACTAAGGAGTGACAAACTGGTGGTTTGTTTTTATTTTTTATTTATTTATTTATTTTTTTGTTAACCATTAAAATTGTTTTCATCTGTGTGCATATATTGCCCTAATAAACATATAAATTAAAAATTGAAAACAAACACATGCTTGTTATTTCTAGCTAAAGAAGATAAATGGGAAAATGTGAAGCATTTAATGTAAACAATTCCTTAGCACAATTAAAAGAGAGACCATTCATTCTTTCACATATTCATCAATTCATGATTGTACCACACATGAGTTAAATGCTGTGAGAGTTGCACATACATTTGTCATAGCCTCTCAAAGACTTCACAATCAAGTAAAAAGAGAAGGCTGTCTAAAGATCTAATTATAACATTAAGTGATAACCTTTTGTAATGGAGGTTATGAATAAGAATAGAGTGTAGAGGAAAGACCCATTGATATTCATTGGCAAAATTGAGGCAAACTTCACAAAGAAAACAATCATTTACATTCAGCCTTTAACAACAATAATGATATCTAACACAGTAGACTCTGTTAGCTGGCTTCCATGGGGATTGGTGGGTGCTGGATAAATGTAAGTAGACTCTGTTAACCAAAGTTTTTGCCCGTTGCTTGAGAGTGCAGTTGCTTGAGTTCTGGTTAACGAAGAGTCTACGGCATTTCCTACGTGTCCGGGCTGCAGAGGTTAGATTAGTGGAGAAGACTGGAGGCATTTCAAATTGGGGAAGAATCATGAGGAAAGGTGAGAAGGTCTGCAAACTCATAACACTATGTGTATGGGTGGGATGGGAAAAGGCAAGATAGAAAAGTTAGGAGGAATACCAATGGGAGAGGATTAAAATGCCATCCAATGACGCATTTCTTTATTCTTAATGGGTTTTTGAAAAGGGAAATAACACTTGCAAGGTTAACTCCAGCGACCCTCTGAAGGAGGGATTGGAGACTGAGAAGCTGGAGGAACCAGTTAGGAAGCTGCTGCAATTTTTCCTGGGGGCCCAGGACGTGAACCAGAGTGTTGGCAGTGGGAATGGAAGGAAAGGAACACATTAAGTGGCAGTGTGTGGCAGTGGAAAAATCAATTAAACTGAGCAACCAATTAAATGTGGGAGGTAAAAATAATAAGAGATCCAATATGGGAGGTTTTGGGTTTGGACAGTTAAATTAATGGTGGTATCAGTAACTGGGACAGAAAACATAGAAAGATATGGGATCATGGAGGGACTATAATTAATTCCATTCAGGACATCTGGGTTTCAGACACTATCCAAACAAGCAATGCGAAGGCTGACATTGACGAGTGGCAAAATATTCCTGTTTACATAGAACAAAACTTGAATCATGGACAGACATTTATGAAATTCCTACTACATGTAAAGTATTGAGAAAGGTCCTATGGGGTGAGTAAAGCAGCTTACAGTAGAGTCTCTGACCACACAGGCTTGATAATATAGGTAAAAGGACAACGTAAATGTATGGCAATGTAACTAAGAATTGTTCAGAGACAATTTTTTGGGCAAGATAGAAAAGAAATTAGGCCTTGAAAGATGGATAGGGTAGAGCACAGGGAAAAAGAGAAATTTTCTGAGAAAGGCATGGAAAAGGCTGAAAAAGAAGCGTTGGTGAAACCAGGAATAGTTGGACTAAAGGAAGCCTGTGAAAATCAGAGGGAATGAGCCTGGGTTGGTAAATTGCAGTTAGCATTTGAGCAGTTTTAATAGCAAGCATAGTTGCTTGAATTTGACTGAGACAACAAAATGGAACTTTTGAAAGATTTTCTAATGAGTAAAATGAACAGAATATTGCTGGCCTGCCCTTTTGAAATATACTTGCATTGCTTATTCCTTTTTCTGTCATTTAAATAAATGTTTAATGAGTGGCTATTGTGTGTGAAGTGGGTACAAAACTGAATCAGAATTGCACACCCTCTTCCAGAACTTAATATTTGAATGAGACATAATGTGGAGTCATAAAAATAGCGATGAAATTGAATCAGAACTGGTCTTTCCAACCAGTCTTTGTCACTTAATAACTATATGACTTTGGGCAAGTCACCAATTTGTCCTTAATGTTTTTTTCATTGTTGTTTTTTATTTTTTTTATGTTAAGCAGTCTTCTTAATAGTATTCTTTTTCTATTCCCTTTGCTTTCTCTCTTCTTTCTCTCTTCTGCTTATGTATTATGAAGTTATCATTTTTATTATTGCTTACAAAAATTGGATGGTATGGAGAGATTTCTATACAACTTGCTTTCCTCCCTGGACAAATTTCTTGAATGCTCTCCTAATGTACAACTAATTTATACTTTGTCTTTTTTCATAATATTATATATTTATTCAATAATCTGTTATGCCTTTATCTTTTCTTAGGTTTTCACCTTTATAACAAAGTTTCAATAAACAAACTTGCCCATATATCTTTATTTTGTAGTGCTTCTTTCTATGGGAAAGATATTTAGAATTAGAAGTGCTGGGTATGTGAATTTTTAATTTTATTAGGTTTGCCAACTTGTTTTGCAAAAAGCCTGCAACAATTTATAGGTCTGTACAAGAATAATAGTCCTTAGAGATTCTCAAATTTGTACATCATAATCACCTGTGAAGTCCGTTAGAACATTTTCCTGGGACTCATCTCTAGAGATTGGTTGCATGACTACTTGTATTTGGGGATAATGTTATTTTTAATTGACGGCAGGAAGAGATATAAAGTAAACTTCTATTGCACTTTATTTTGCATTGCATTGTCTCCTAATAAGTGTGAGCATCTTTTCAAACATTCATGGACCACTTAAGTTCACTCTTTTGAGTATTATTTCTCATGTCCTCTGTCGGCTGTTTTTTTCTATGAAGTTATTTCTTTTTTCTTGAAATTATCATTCATGAAGCATCAGCTATTTCTCCAATCCCCTCATGTGCTCAAAAATTTGGAGGCGCTTAATTGCCTTTCTCCCTTTCTGCTAACCCAAGTGTTGAAGGCGATATAGATCCAGAACTCCTTTCAGTAAGAGGAATGGGCAAGCTTCACTTTGAACTCAAAATTCGGCACTCAGTTGAATATTATGTGTGAGGTATCTTTCCCCATATGTCTTCCCTTGTCATCTCACAATAGGAACACCATAAGCTAAGATCTATCTATAAGACTTTCATCTTAGATTTAGAATTAAGTGATGAAATAAGGTAGTTCTCTATTTATTACATTCAGGTAAAATATTTGTGGCAGAGAAAGCCTATTTAGGTTTCCTGAGCCATGTCAAGAAAAATTCTTCCATAAGGACACACGGTTCAAACACCTTCTATCACTAACTGATCTCTGTCACTTTGAGAAAAAGGACATTTTCTTAAATGTGTTTCCAGTCATCACAGTGTCTAAGACAATATTTTGAACTTAGTACATCCTCAATTAATTAACGTATGTGGTATTATCTATCTTTATAACTTCACATACATACATAAAGTTTATGTCAAATCTGTGCTTTATATTTGCATTTTAGAATTAAACAGTCTTTCCTTGACTGTACATTCTACACAAAAGATGGTTAGTCAACTTTCTGATTTGAAGGAAATTTCCCCAAATCATTGTTTTATACTAAGAACATTCTGGGAAAAAGTCAAAGCAAGGCATCTGAAAACTGAGTTCCAAACCTCTAAAGTGATTCAGATTGTTTTTTGTGTTCAGGGACACACAGGGACACAATTGGAAGTTTCTGTTGTCTCAGTCGGAAATCCCACCCCTGAGGCTGACCATTATTGAATAGAGGCTCCGTATTATGACGAGGACATACCCAAGTTCAAACGCTGTTAGTAGTTTGTGGCACAAATGTCTGGTCACCAAGGGCAGAAATCCCCAACCATCTGGGGACTTGTGGTTCGAATGGATATGTACTTGCCAATACTACTCTAAAGTCATTTTTACTTTGAACAACTCATTGAGCATTATAAGTACGCTCCTGGTACAGAAGCTGGGGTGTCCATTCAGTTGTTATTTGCTTTGTTTTTAGTCTGGAAATGAATTCAAGGCCATGTAGTCCAGAGTTTGCCAGTTTCAATGTTTTCGGACAGGTTATAGTAGATTGCAAAAATGGTCAAAATTCTTCACAGCCCTCCCTTCAGGAGATGGAGCTTATTTGTCCACGGAGTTGGTCTCTGGTACTTGCTCTGGATCACAGAATACTCGTGTAGATAACTGCAGAAGCGAAATTGTACAAGTTTCAAGCCTAGGACAAAAGAGGCCTTGCAGCTTTCATTCCTGTGCCCTAAAAACCCAGAGACTGCCATGGGAAAAAGCTCAAGTTAGCCTACTGGATGCTGATGAGTTGGCTAATAAATACACACCACCCTAGGTGACAGCCAGCCAACCCCAGAACAGAGTCACCTTGCTAAATATGGCCGTTGACCACAGATGAGTAAGTGAGCCTAGGCAAAACCAACCGAACTAACTGCCCAACTAAACCCATCAAATTACTGACCCTAGAATGTTGAACTAAGTAAATACTTGTACTTTCAAGCCATTACATTTTGGGATTGTTTGTTACATGACAATAGCTAACTAATACACAGGTACACACAACCATACAAAGAATAATACGGAGTGGTGAGGACTACAGCGAACTGTGATCATGCCTATCAAAAGGAAATCAGGGAGTTCCCTGGTGGTGTAGTGGCTTAAGGCTTTGGCGTTGATGCTGTCAGTGCTGCAGCCTGGGTTCGATTCCCAGCCAGGGAGCTACCCACATACCAAAAAGCAAAAAAAAAAAAAAAAAAAAAGGAAATCAAATACAGATTTAAAAGAAATTGTGCTTGCCATAGGAAACACATCTGGAAGCTTCTACCAGCCAAGAGTGTTTGCCTTCTGAACTAGCTGATTCTCTCATTCTACAAATGAAAAATTGGTCCAGAAAGTGACCTATTCAAATTGTTATGGCTAGTTTGTGCCAAAATAAAAATAGAGTCCAGGTCTTCTGATATCCTATGTAGGATTTTTTTCTTTAAAAGAGGCTATTAAAAGAGGTTGGCTTTTTCTATCTGGAAAAGTCACAAATTGAAGATAAGAAGGAAGAGCATAGAACTATGATTCTTCAACTCTTTATGATGGAGTTTTTAAATTTTCTTCTATGGAAATTGTTAGATTGAGAAAGAATGGATCCTGTGATTTAATTTTAAAAAAAAAGATATTCTTAGAAATGT
Source organism: Lyroderma lyra (assembly GCA_004026885.1). Lineage (NCBI taxonomy): Eukaryota > Metazoa > Chordata > Mammalia > Chiroptera > Megadermatidae > Lyroderma > Lyroderma lyra. The sequence goes on along the minus strand of PVJL010000002.1, from coordinate 1,242,337 downwards.
TTATTGAGCTTACAAATTTCTGTCCAATGAACACATCACCCTCACTCATTAATTATATTTTTGTGTGTTCTGGAAACCAGAAAAAATAACAAAGTTCTCAAATCTTAAAATGGAGGGGAAAAAAATGTTCCTATTACATAACTTTGAGAAACTAACTTCTGTTAGGTTGTGTAAGAGGATAATAAAATCCATACTGCATGTCCTCTGAACATAATGACACCATTTTGTAGATTTCTACAAAAATTTACATTTCAAATGAGTTTTATCATTGATTATATAAATTGTACTATAGAACATAAATGGATGTTTCGACAGGCATCTGGCATTGGACTACAAAAAAATTGAAGAGTCAATGTTCATTTAGTTCCTTTTCTGTGAAGTTAACATAAATGAAATGATGTCTCACACAGTGTGCTTCTTTGGTATTTTTGCATGGAGGCTTACTCTTTACCTGGCATAACAGCCTCTCCTGCACATAAAGGTTAGCAAATGGAAGGGTTTCATTTAAACTGTCCCTTTTCCCACCTGCTTTTGCCCAATGCAACTGTTGTTCTCAAAGAAGCCCAAGACTCAAAAATTTTAAATTAAATTTACAGAATTCGTGTGGTGTTGGCATCCCTCTCTGCATTTAACATCTATGCTTTGTGAAGATATTTTAAAATGTCTTTTGGAATGTACATGGAAGCAAGTACACCTACGTTAACAATGGGGACCTGAAAAGCACTGAGGAAAATGAAGTGGGAGGCCTGAAGCAGAGAAAAAGAGCACAGCCCAATTCCCATTACTTAATAGAACACATTGTGAGGCCAGAGCTTTGTGGGAGCCAATCACCAGCTGACAAAATTAGATTCTGAATCATGCTTTGTAATTCTTTCTAATGCCAGCCGGGGATGAGAGCCTTCCCTGGGAACTGGCTCCTCCCTGGGCCTCACCCCGCCACCCAGCATTCCTTATCAGCCCCTAGCCAGCTGCCAACCCTTAAGGTTACTGGACTGAGGATTTAATTCTCAAGGTTGTACATTAATATTCAAATTCTGTCTTATCCATAGACTGTGACTTAAGTCTGAACTTTTTTTTCCATCTCCACCCTCTTTCCTGCATGAATTTCCTTCCATAGATTTTACCCAGAAATTTTCAAATTGAATGGACACAGAAAAGAGAGTCACTCACAAAACTTGTGCTGACTCAGTTTTGCTGCAGCACAGGCATATCCCCAGGGCAATGCTTCTTATTCCCCAACTACAAAAACTAAGCTTATTAAATATTCTTTAAAATACATTTCCACCCCCAAATCTCTTTTTCCCTTCTAGCATGTGTTCAACTGATGTCTGAATTTGTTGGCAAGTAAATTGGAATTAGTTACAGTGGAAAATAGAGTTATCAGAATGTAGCCAGATATCTTATGTTCTTCGGATGGCCCTGGTTTTCACATGGACGCCTTAGAAATAGAAAGTTCCAGGGATTTACTAGGCAAATCTCCTCAAATGATCTCAACAATGAAAATACATCTGCAGGTTGACCAGGAACCATATAACTAAAACCCACACATTGTACAAGAAGTGATGGCATGTGCTATTTTGTGTCACAGAGCATTTTGGCCTCAACTATCAGACTAACTAAAAGAAAACATGATGGGATTTTAGTTTGGTCTCAGGTAATGCAGTGTTGGTTATTTATTTAAAGCATTGTAATATTCCACTTTACTTTGCATTTGTAAGGTAAGTCACAGCTTAATATAGGAAAGTCCCCTCCCCTAAACTGAATTATCAGTGGCAAACTGTGCAAAGATGCTATAAATGAAGACATGGAAGATGCCTACTCTCCTGGACTTTTTATTATAAGAAGTTAAGTAGAGTTTTTTCCAAATTTTGTCTAGATCATCTGCTAATTTTATGAGTTTAGTTAAGTCACTTAAACCTTCTAAGCTTGTTTCCTCACCTGTAAAACAATAATCTCAACTGGTTATTATCAAGTTTGAGGAAATGAATACATGTACACCAGCTCAAACACACTACCAAAAACACAGTAGGCAACAAATAAATGTTATATTATTAGCTATTTTGATGGGAAAGACAAACTTACCTTTCAGAAAGCTAACACTTTTAGACTGGATGTTGGAGACCAGAGCCAGCTTTTAGAAACATTATAAAGCCATTGAATCAATCTTCAGTTTATCCCAAAGTGCCCTTTAGACACACCCTTTTCCTTGTTTGAGACATAACTAAGTGACCACAATCTTATAGGAAATTTACCAACACATGACCTGGTGCAGAGACAAGCTTATTCTCAACTACTACCTACCTTGATCAAAATTCTCCTGATACATGTGACATAGACTTGAAGCTCCACTTTCTTTTGTGTTATTGTAATAAAATGAATAAGCAAGAACAACAAGTGGGACCCCTGGGTTTTGCGTTACCCTTCACAAATAAGAGATGACGTGTTAAATACTCTCCAAGGGGTAGGATAAACCTATCCCTTGGAACCATTTGACCTTGCAAGGGGTAGAATGCCTCAATTCTAAGTACAGAATAATGGCAGGATAGGTAGGCACTTGTGTAGTCTCTAAGGAAGAAATTTTACAGTAAGGAAAGAATTAGGTGCCCCTACAATCAACCTAAAGGGTGGACATGCATTCATTCACTCCATTTATATAGCATATCACTGACATCTCATTTTCTAAAATAGAACTTAACATACGAACCTAAGGATTTAAAATCAGAATGACTAGAACTATCTCACTTTTTATAAGCAGAATCCTTCCTTAGCTTGGTAATGAATGACAACTAAAGATCAGCCCATAGCTTATAGAGGATCAAAGCAACATTTGAGGAAGTTAACTACATTTCCATTGTTATTGTTATATGATAAAATGTACTTAGATATGGTTTTCTGGTTTCTTAATGGAATTAGCCTATGGAAATGTTAATTGAATTTAATTATATGGCTTGAAATGCCTGATATTACATTAAAGTTAACCTTGAAAAAATTACTATATTCCACATTGAGGCTTATGGTTTAATAATTACCTTTGGGAAAGGTATTAGAAGCAAAAGGAATTTGCTTCTTGTCACTCACATTTAACCATAAGAGGACATCTGATCTTTAGATTTCTTCAAACTGGCTGGCTAAACTATAATCTTCATTAAATCCAATTATTGGTCTACTCCCATGCCAGGCAACACACCTACACAACCGAATGTGGTTGGAGAAAAACACACGTCTATGATGACTATTCTCACTTTAATGATGAGCAACCTAATGTGGTGTGTCAGCGCTATCCAGCTGACACACTGTATTTCCCTAGTCCTTTCACTCTCCTGCTCTTTGGAAGACTATTTTATCCCTTCTCCTCTCTCCTCAAACACCCAATACTTCCTCCTCTGTCTGCCCTGTTAGCTGATAACCTGGTTCCTACTTCATGGAGAGTATAGAAGCAATTGAATTAGACCTATAAGGGCTTATCACCATGTCTACTCTGAGCTCATATAGCCTATTTTCTCTCCCGGTGCTACAGTAAACTGTCACATACTTATCTAAGGCCAACTCTTCCATTCTTACCTGCTACAGGTTATTGCTCCAGCAAGTCAGTCCTCTTTCTGCTGCATCATTAATTGTTCCTCTTTCATGTATCACTCCTAATCATCATGTAATCAGCTTTACAATTTTTGTAATCACTAGTGTTAACACAATGACAAAGTACTACAGCTACCTAATGTCCCAAGGCCTTGCCCCAGACTTACACTGCCTCCCATACTAAGTGGAGCAATCATGCCTCCACTTTCTCTGGATATTTCTTGTATAATTTCCTCCCATATGTGCAACCCAATCAGAGTTGCACTTTGAAGGTGAGTTTCTTGAGTTACTTTTAGTAGCAATTACTATCATTCAGATTCTCAATCGGGAAACAAGTGCCACATTCAAATTATGAAGATTTATTTACCAAGTAACTATTTAAAATGGTATGGGAAAGGTGAAGGGATTAGGAAGAACAAATGGATAGTCACAAAATAGTCACGGGGTATGAAATACAGTATGGAAAATACAGTCAATAATGTCGTAAAAATGATGCAAGCTGTCAGATGGACATTAGACCTATCAGGGGAGCTCCTCATAAATTATAAAAATGTGTGTCTACTGTTTTATACATCTGAAAATAAAAATAAATAAAGCAAAACATAAAAAGATGTAGGTGAAGTGTAGGAGAACTACAAGGGATAATGTGAGGACCAAAGCTGATCTGGCTAACACCATGGCAGAGTATGGCCAGCAACAGAGGCAAATGCTGATGACCCAGTACTGCATCAGGCCCTGCAGACCCCAGTCAGCCACCTGGTGGCAGTTGACTACATTGGACATCTTCTGTCTCAAAAAAATAAACATATATTCAGGATACTGATTTGCCTTCTTTGCCCACAGTTCTTTTGTAAGCACAGGCATCTGCAGATTCAAAGAAAGCCTTATCCTTTAACATGGTATCCTGTACAACGTTGCTTCCAAACAGGGGGGTTCATTTTATGGTAAATTTCATACTCTGGTATAAAATTTTGACCAACTCTAGAAGGTTGACTTGATGGAAGAGTACATGCCTTAAACATATGGTCAATACATATTGCTTATGTCTTTTTAACTTATCTTAAATGTATAATTCAGGAATCAAGCAGAAGAATAAACTATCCCATTATTATACTAATAATCCATTTGACAAAATGTTTTCTGCCCATCCCACAACCTAAGGTTCCCAGTGTTTGGAGGTTGTGGTGCCTAAAAGAGGGACACCTCCACCAGGAAATAAAATCATGGATTCAGTGATTTGAACAGCAAGACTTTATCCTGGTCATTTTGATTTCTTGTACCACTGAACCAACAATCAGAAATGGAAGCTTCTGTATAAGCCAGGGTGACCTGATCATCTAGGAAACAATGAGTTGTTGTCACATAAGGGTCAATAGGATTGTTTGAGGAATCCACACATATTGTGGGGTACCTATTAGTCCTTTTTTGACCAAAAGTCCTTGAACAGTAGAAAACTGTGGCAACCCAAAAAAGACAAAGCCATCAAGGGCTCAGATCTTGCATGAATGAAGTTTCTTTGTCATCTTAGCAGGTAAAGAACAGCAACTACATGGTACTGGCCAAGGGAAAAGTAAATATGGAATGATTTGTAGGAGGCAGTAGTGAGTACCAGTTTCAACTCATGGCCAAATAAAGAAGCAAAGAGTGTAGTTAGAAGTCATGTTCTAGGTCATTCCATGTTTTTCTCTGTTCTATTTCTCTACCACCTTGTAGGAATAATACAAGTGGTGATTATCATTATACGTGGTAGGCAGGTGGATTCTTGCACAGAAAACATCCACAGTGATGTGGGTGTCCAATGGGATTTCATGTATTCCCTAGGTTGAAGATATAAGTTTTTAACCTGGAAGAAAGAAAAGACAAAAAGCTGAGGGCAAGAGGAGTACATTGTGGTGAATAACTTCTTTTTGCCTCCTCAGATCTACTTCTCATTATGCTCCAGCCTACTTTCTGCCCTAGAAGGCCGACCTTGTAAGGATATCAATGTTCCCTTACCTTCTGGCCCCTGATTGAGTTTAGCCAGTGGAGCACTTTTGACAGGGAATGGGATGGATGAAGAAGAGTGAGGTCATGGTGTCCATTGGTCTGCTCACTCTCTAAGGGCAGCCCAAGATGACCATGTCTCTGCTTCTTTCAGGAGGACCTTCTCTATACAGCCTTCTTCTTCTGTCTTGTCCTGCAACTCTTCTCTTCCCTTATACTTTTTGGCCTATGCATCGTAAGAGTTACCCTGGGTCACTGTATCATCCCTATGCCAGCCACACATTATAATTGATGCTTTTGTAAAGCAAACAAACAAAGAAAATTCTATTGTTGAACTATCAAAATGTAAGTGTGCTACCTATTTTTTTGTTGGGACCTCTCATTAATCTAATCCACCATCATTTCTACCAGAATTATTGTAATAGCCTCATAACTGGTCTCACTTCTTTTGCCCTTGTCTGACTACTTTATTCTCAACACAGCAGCCATCGTGAGCCCTTTAAAACATAAATGAGATCAAAACACATGGTTCTCAAAAATCTTCTAATAGCTTCCTGATTCACTCAGAGTAAAAAATTGGTCTTTTAGTTAAACCACAAGGCCCTCCATGATCAGATTCCTTCTTACCACCAATTCCCACCTTCATTCACTTTGCCTAGGCAACAAGAGCTTTGCCGGCAGCTCCTATCACATACCGGTTGCCTCTGCATAGAATGCCTATCCCCAGATCCCAGCATTATCCCCTCCCTCACTCCCTTCACGCCCTCACTCAAATAGCATCTTTTCAGAGCAACCCCCACCTTGACCACAACATCTAAAAATTACAACTCTCCTTCAACATGACCTTTTCTCCCTCCCTACTCTAACTTTCTTCTAATCTATGCTTAACCTTGTTTTTATCTTATTTATCTTTTTTATTCTTTCTCTTCTTCTAGGATACAAACATGAGGAGTGCAAGGATTTTTGTTGAGAACCGTTACTTAACATCTAGAAGTGTGCCTGTCACATATTAGGCACTCACCATTCATTGAACTCGTTTATTCATTCATTTCCAGTTCACTCAGAGTAAAAGCCAATGTATTTTGGCTCACATATTAATTGAGTTCCTAATCAATTTGAATTAAATTGTCAAGCATCTCAGTTTGTGAGCCATGAAAGAATACACAGTCATTTACCTCTTTATTTTTTTTTTTTAATAGCATTACCCCTTTCGATCACCTACATTAGGGATCAGACTTTTTACTTAATCACCTATTTTTCAAAGGTCAAATCTTCTTTTCAGAAGATAATTTACACTACAGTTTAAGCTGATAAAGTTATCGTGCCTGAAGCAAATATAATTTCATAAAAAGAAGTCAAGGTTGCTTTAAGAAATATCAACATTCTTTAATTGTATAAAGCCTCTTAACTGAAAACTTGAAATGACAACAGGAATTGAGAAGTAAAATAGAAAATTAAGCTTTATTATTCTATTACCATAGTGTTATAAATATCCAAATCTTATAATTTAATTTGAAGTGGACATCCTTAGTTTATATTTGAACTGACTTTGAAGACTTTGAAGGGAGAGAGTAGTCTTTTACAGTCACTAAGCCTTGTCCTTTCTTATAAATAAAATGCAAGAAGTGCACACAAAAAGATAGTTGATCATCAGAATATATGTAGCTAATAAATATACCAAACTAAATGTTTTAATTACGAAATGCCAGCTTATAGTCTACTTAGTTTATCCTTATTACCAAAAGGCTTACCATTACTGAGAGATGATTATAACACCTGTGTTTACTAATAGCAATGCAAAATTTCTATAGTGAAGGTTGTAACGTTAACCTGTGACTTTCTCCCTGTTTGACTGAGTTCATACCATTGGGAGCTTTTAATTAAAAAACAAAACAAACACAAAAACAACAACACCAACAACAAAACTTTTATTTTTACTTAAAATAAAAAACCCATGAAGTGAAATACGTCAGTTCAACAAACACTTCCTGGAAGTGTAATACATCAGAAATAGAGAGTATTTTACAGACTGACCTCGTGACATTTTTCTCTATTATGTGGGCCATATCCTTTTGCTGTTGGGTGTTTTCCTAGCATTATAAGAGAGTCATGTGTATTTTCAATGGCCTTTCTCAGTAAATCGTTTTAAGGTGACCTTTAGAATTGGAAATAACCATACTGTATATGGAACTTTTCGCATGTCACAGATACTCAGTGAGCCTGGGAAAGTTGACTGTTCTCCTAGATCTCCAAGGAAGGATTTTAATCTAATGAGTAAAATTGTGCTCTTATTTGCCAAAAATCCATCACAGCACATATCATGAATTTCATCAGTATAATATGGGAAATGAAAATGCCTGAGATATTAGATATAATTGATTAAAACTCATAACAAATCGCCACTTACAAGGGTACCAGTAATCAACGAAGTCCTTGCTACTATGGATAAAATTTTGATTTTTTTGATTCAGAAAAAAAATGACAATTTTATGTAGAATGGGTTGTATAAATTCCTGATACATTAATTTAATGTTTTACAACACAATATCACCATAATAAAGGCATATACTATTTCTAACATACCTACAAAGGGGAAAGAGACATGTAAGAGTGCTCCAATGATGAAGGTACATTGTATTTTTGATTTGATATAGTAGTGTGATTATCTTTGACTTTACAGCTGGTTATACTATTTGCCAAATGTAACTGTATATGATGGTGGGCCAGGTACTAGAACATTCTCTCAGTCCCCATTGAAGCAGTTGAATCACATATCACTAGTCATTACCAGACCCACTCGAATGAGAGAGTTTATAGGTAAGGACTTTGAAAACGTAGAACTTTAGAAATATTAGACATTTCTCTGCTCTTTTCATCTTCCTCAATAATGATGTGAACTTCCAGTTTTTGAATTTCCCTTTTTGGGTAGTTTCTGACACCTGATCAACCCCTTTTTATCTCTTAGTGGTGGGTTATGTTTTGGGATAAGAGGGTTGGGAGGTGTTGGGAGAGAGGGTGACTTTCCAGAAGATTCTATTGTGGAATTCATCCAAAAAAAGGTGGAGAAAAGGAAGAAATGCTTTCTTTGAAAACCAAAGATAAGAAAATAAATTCAATGTTGTGACTGCGCAGAGCTTTGTTTTAAAGTATCTACTGTCGATACCTTATACAAAGATGAAACAATGCTTAGGCGTTCTCAGGAAGCTGGATAAAGGGGTTTTCCCAACTCCTACTCCATGTCCTTGCCCCATGTTTAGATGTTAACAATACCTTGGTTTCCAAGGTTTAAAATACAGACCTTAATATTTATGCTTTATTTACTATCAATCTTTGGTTCAAAGGTCTTTTTAACTTTCTCATAAAAAAATGCTCAAAGGATTTCATGGCCATTAAATAGTTCTTTCAAATGGTAATTTTATTAGTGTAGTGTAAATAAATCAGAAACAGATGGATTAATTTTCCTTTAAAATATATTGGGTTTAAAAATACTCAAGGATAAAATAAAATATTTGGTTAAATATATTTAAGTTTTGCCAAGAGATTAATACCTGAGAAACATTTCAAGGTGTTAGCTAGTTTGAATATCCAATATCCTTCCGTAGCAGATAATTTTTCCCACATGGAATATAATCTTGGAAGGAAACTACAGAAAATGTTGATCTTTAGCAAAGAATAAAATTTAATTTTAAATAAAATATAACATGCATACATTGAACTGTGGAACAGTAAATATTGGCACCTGTTCATGGTGAACACAGCTTACTGAATATACATTAAGAGATAAGCATTCATCAAAACATCAAAATGAACATAACTCAAATACAACCTTTAAGGCAATTTTTATTTCATGGATATTAAAAACATAGAACTATGTTCAAATTGTATCCATCTTCCAACACCTAATTGTGAGAAGCAACTGTAAGCCAGCTTGCCTCAAAATGTTGATAAGATCATGAGAATTAATTATTTCAAATTGGAAAGACCATTAGAATTACTCAGGGCAGTTGCTCCCAGGCAGAAATAAGGAATTGCTGCCCTCTCTGGAGAACTCATCCCAAGAATCATCTTTCCTTGCAAATATGGCTGTCTCTGTGTGAGTGTATCTGGGTCTTAAGTGATTTAAATACTGGCCTCGCTATTTAAACTCCATTCAGGTGTATATGGGTATAAAATACAAATTAAAATCTGAAAGCATCTGGAGCAGTGGTTTTCAAACTTTGGTGTGTGATGAAATCACCTGAAAGACTAATATAGAACACAGAGGCCCAAGTTCTTCAAAATAAGATGGGGTGTTGGCCATTGAGAACCGTTGACCTAAAGTTGATATCTATTCTTAGCCTGAAATTGGGCTCAAATATAGTTATAATTATAATATTATATTTCTATATGTATAGTATGTACTTATAATATATAACTACACTGATGTCCATATAATACACGAATTAAATAAGGGAGGCCTCCACTTGGTAGAATTGGTTTGAAGACAATCTTGAGGACTTAACTAATCATGAACTTAGTAGGAGTTAATACTGCGGTGTCTCTGCCCAGAAGAAGACATAATGCAATTGCCTAATGCATTAAAAGACACACAGTACACATAAGAACTTAATATCTAATAAAGAAAGTGGCTCATAACATTGAGTAAGTGATAATCAATCACAACCTTGATAAAACTGGCTTTTAGAAGAAGAATACATCACTTTAGAGCCACTCTTCTCAGTATTCCCTAAAATAAACTCCAGATATATTTTTTAAATGTAGAACAAAAGAAAGAAAAAAGTCAAAGTAATAGAAAATATAGAGATACATGTAAATAGGTTTGCAATGAAAAATAATCACAAAAATTTAAAAGATTTGACCTCTTCAAAAGTTAAAAATGGCAAATGAAAAAAATCACGATTAGGAAAATCAAGCTATCGATAAGTAAAATCTATGGTGGGTTATGATGCCTCTGTAATCCCCCTCCTCACCCAAATTACCATCTTTTCTATTCCACCTTTTTTTTTTCTGTCACATTTCTCAAAGGGGCCATCTACTTTTTCTGCCTTTATTTCTATCAATCCTGCAGCCACACAAAGAAATCCTTCTCTTCTAGTACACTGCGGTAGAGATTCTCAAACTTCAGCGTGGGTCAGAATCCTCTGGAGGGAATCTAAAATGCAGATGGAGGGGTCCCACCCCTGAGGTTCTGATTCAGCAAGTCTAGATCAGGCTCCAGACTCTGCGTTTCCATCAAGTTTCTAGATGATGTTGAGGCTACGGATTTGTGGTCCACATTTTGAAAATTACTATCCTACAGAATATTCTCTTCCTATAGTAACAGAGATTTACTAACTGATAAATAGAGTATTCCAATTTCAATGCTCACTTTACTTTGTATCTCATCATCATTTGCCTTATTTTTTCACTTCCACCATTTTGAAGTTTCCCTTCACCGAGTTTCCACGACACTGATTTTGGATTCTGTTGTTCGCAATTCAGAACTCCCATTTATACACCTGACATAGGATGTCTTCTGTAATCTAAGTTTTATTTATTATATAGTCTTAGCTTTTATTATTTTCCCTCTCCAATTCTTACACTGGACCCACACTGGCTTCCCTCCAAACCTTGGTAATTGATATGCTGTTATACTTCCGTGCCTTTGCATAGGTTCATTTACCCCCTTATCTGCCTGACAATTTTCTATTTGCCCTTCAAGACTCAGCTCAAATGAAACCCTGCCAGAAGGAGTTACGTCTCTTGAAATTTTCTCAGCATTTTATAGATAATTTATTAGAGTACCTAAGGTATTTAAGTCTAATTATTTTATATAGTCATGTGCTATACAACCACATTTTGGACAATGGGCAACATATATGATAGTGGTCATAGAGATGAAAACTTCCTATCACCCACCTGGTGACATCACAATTGTTGAAATGTCATAGTATTATACAATCATTACTGACATGTCTGTGAGGGTGCTGGTGTACACAAACTTACTACTCTGCCAGTCATATAAAAGGTAGAGTATATGCAACTATGTATAGTACACAATCCTGGATAATGGTAATAAATGAGTATGGCCTGCTTTATAAAATTACTATACTATGCTATTTATTGTTATTTTAGAGTGTACTCTTTCTACTTATAAAAAAAGTTTGCTATTAAACAGTACTTCGTGTTATGCTGGCAGCAGCCTCATACACCTCTCATGTTTACCATGTCCCTTGATTGCATTATTTTCTCTTGTGCTTGATTTAATCTTGTGTTGTTTTGTACCATAACATGCTGTACAGGCTTGTAGCCCAGGAGCAAAAGGCTGCACCATATAGCCTAGGTGTGTAGTAGGCTACATACCATCAAGGTTAGTGTAAATGTATGCTATGATGTTCACACAAGGACAAAATTGCCTAACTCATTTTTCAGAAAGTATGCTCCTCATAAAGTGGTGCATGACTCTATGTCAGTCCCATTAAAATATGAACTCATCACAGGACTGTGTCATCTGCAAAGGCCTGGCGCAGTGTTGAGTCAAGGAGACTGCCAGTGTTTAATGAATGAATCAATGGGCCAAAAGTACCAACCAGTAGTGGTAAACACTGCTGAGATCCAACATTTAGGGCAGAACTGTTTTCAGACTCATCCTGTTTCCGTGTTACACAACACATTCCTATTAGCTGATTCTTGGTTCTGATCAGGCCATGAATGACTAACTTATTTTGCAGTGTACCTGGCACAGCAATACCCACATAAGGTATTTAATAAATTTATTTGAGATAAGAATGATAAAACTGATAACCTTTTTCTCTTAACTTGTTAGAATATATACACACTTTTAATTTCACATCAATGTTGACTTCTAACAGAACAAAATGAGAAATTAGGAGGATAAAATTAAAATACTTATAATTCAGATATATAGCACATTTTGAAAAAGTACATTGAACTGATAAAATTTATTATGAAAGCAATTCATGTTTGTTTTACAAAAATTTCAAAGAGTTATTTCAAAGATTCCAGGTTTGGGAGCCCTTAAACTTACTTAAAGATTCTGCAGAAGTATATAAATATAAAATTTTCAAAATGTTTCATCATTATTCTGTCAAAACTAAAGTTTTTTGTATCAGATTAATATTCATAATATGTATTAATAAGAAAAAATAATAACTGTTGTACTGAAAAAGAAATAAAAAAGTTTCTGGAAAAAAACAATAACAAAATTTTAAGTTATGTTGCACAGAAAAATGAATGATTGCTTTTTGAAATTTGGACAAAAAGTGTTTTCAAATTTTGTTTAGAAAGATAGCATTAGAAATTATTACTATTTAAAGATACATTTATGTTTACAGTGTGTTTTTAAAAATAACTTTCTATGCATACTAGGTTGAAATATCCATTTAAAAGTTCTTGTCCAAAGTTGTTCGTTAGGATCCAATTTATAGTGGGTTTTTTTTTTTTTTTTTTTGGACTCCATTATTTATAAGATTTCAGAAAGACTTCAGCATAGATGAGTAAAATAATACTTTCACGTCCCTTTTGGAAGGGAGCAATTTGCTTGGGGCACTTTAGCTATTTATATTTTCAAAGAAGTGTATCCCTGAAAGTAAAATAAGTGTTTTGGAAGAAACCCATCAGATAACAGTAAAGGATTCTTATATCCTAACAAAGGACACGATGCTCATAACTGTTAGGTTTCCTTAATAAAGGGACATCTTCAACTTTAATTTATACATTTTGTGTAACAAGCGCCACATTGGCTTCTCAGAGTTCGTATGCAATATTTTGCTGTGGTTACTTGGATATAAACGGTGACTTCTGTTTTTCTTCTAAAGTCTTCATTTCTACTTGAACAATCTTAATAAACTTTTGGATCAAATTGATTTCTCATATTTTCTCGGGTGTATTCCAGCATGTAATTAACTTAAGTGTATTTCCTTATCGTTTTGCCACTTTTGCGAATTGATAAGTCACTGGGACATCATAATCTCAATTTTCTTTATTTTTTTACAGCTTTTTTGAGATATAATTCATACACACACACATACACACACACACACACACACACACACACACAAACTGCACTTATTGAATCTGTACGATTTGTTGAGTTTGGACACGCAAACATGGGTGATACCATCATTGCAATCAAAGTACTTTTTTATTTAGTGTTGACTTTGTTTCCCTCCATTTTCTTTCTAACCTCTCTTCAGTTCTGTTTATTGATCATCTTTCTCAATGTTTCTCATTGTTCTTCCTAATACACCCTCTTCCTCGCTACGTATCTCTGGGTATTTAGTTGGTTAGCATTTCACAAAGGACGAAGGAATTAAGAAAGGAAGTTGAATTCTCTTGGTTTCATTTCTTTGCCTGTTATCTCTTAGAGAAAACCAACTCTTTCCATTGGTTTCTTTTTTCCTAAGCAAGAAATTGAATGAGGGCTACATTAGTTGTGTCAGGAACTTAGTTCCTAATTAACTGCTTCTTCCCCTCAAACTCCACAGACCTCAGGGACCCCTTCCTGTCCGTGTCAGCCCCGAGTCACTAAAGGTGTATGTTTGCCCCTTTTCTCCTCATGTCCATATTTTTTCTGTCACAGCTAAATCAAAAATAGGAATTTCCAGAGGAAGAGGCATAGAGCAGTGGTTCTCAACCTTCCTGATGCCATGACCCTTTAATACAGTTCCTCATGGTGTGGTGACCCCCATAACATTATTTCTGTTGCTACTTCATAACTGTAATGTTGCTACTGTTATGAATCGTCATGTAAGTATCTGATACGTGTTTTCCGATGGTCTTAGGCGACCCCTGTGAAAGGGTCGTTGGTCCCCCAAAGGGGTCGCGACCCACAGGTTGAGAACTGCTGGCCTAGAGAATGTGTCTATCCATTATGTTTACAATAATTCTGCTAGCTTACCAAGAATTAACCTCCACCTTCTCTTGCCGGCCTTAACTACATATATTGAATTGGTGATATTCCAGAACCATGTGCCCTGATTTTGATCCTTGACTCAATCTATAGCCCTGTTTGTTATTATTCTTAGCAACTATTCCGTGGTAAATTAAAAAACAAATATACCTTAGCATTGTCTGTGTAACATTATGAATGCGAATTCTAGCCAGCATTACTTTATTTTCTCCAAGTAACTTATAAATGATCAAAGTTGTAGCACATAATAGCCTCCTGCTATTCTGTCCTCTAAATCCTCACCATGTGATCCAAAAGTCAACAGTATCTGTATCGACTTGGATCTCGTGAGAAATGCAGACTGTCAGCCCCCACCACAGACTTTCTGAATCAGAATTTGCATTTTATCAAGATCACCAGGTGATCTGTGTGCACATTGAAGTTGAGAGGCACCGCCCTAAACTTACGTAAATACCTTCTGGGTTAAGTCCAATAATGGTGGCTATCCAACACTTGGATAGAGGGACTTGGGGAAAGCCCTTAGGCACTGAGCAGAGGGCACAGTGCCTGTAGCAGTTAAGTCACGTCAGTATGCTGGGTACTACCTCCCAAGTCATGGGTAGAAACAGTTGAACCAAGTGAGTGTGAGTCAGGACAGCAATCGCATCAGTTATGATCTCCATTAAAAAAAAAAATTGAAGATCAATGTTCTAAGTGAAGGGCATACCATGGAAGAGACATATGATAGATTCAGGAGTTCAGAATTGGGATTTAGACAGGTCTCTTGGACAGCAGTGTGATGGTGGGTGTTTTGGGGGACTAAGAGATAGGGAGACCAGTTAGGAAGATATCATGATAATCCAAGTGACCAGTGAGGACAATTCAGAGGAGCAAAATCTAGAGGTATGTACCATCAAAGTATAAATGTCTTGGTGACTGATTTGATATTGGAGGGTGAGAGGAAAAACAACAGGATGATCCTCTGACTTTGACTTGGGTTACCTGGTTCATAATAGCAAGGAAGAACAAAAGGGAGAGGAGGTGAGATTGTAAGGGGCTCAGGTTGAACAGCTTCAGTGGGACATGTCAGAGAGATGTGTAGGAATAGATAGCTATTAGAGAATTAGATTGAGAAGTTTGGAATCAGAGGGAGAGTTCCCACATTTTTCAAATAGGGGATATGGATTCTATGATTTAAGATCCTTTTCAAATCTAATAATCTAAAAATCCTAACTCTAAATTATCATTGCCTTTCATTATCAATTCAGTCAGTCTACGAGTTAAGCCTAGAAAAAACACCCACTGAGATGATTATTATCATTTCTCAAATAAAAGTATTTCCTCAAAATGTTTCAACATATGTAGGGGATATTTCAGCCTGCTGAATTGGAAAAGTAGCAGCTTCAGCTAGAGCATATCAAAGACAAATGTATCTTCCTTTATCTACTGGAGGCTGATTCAAGTAAAAAATATTTTACCCTGATTTAAATTTTGTTAATGGGTCTACAAATAGATGACTTAATTTATCTGTTAATCTTGACAGTGCTATATGCAGTATAAACCCTTCTCAAAATTTGATATGTACAAACACCATTTTGGGACCTTATTAAAATTCAGCTTCTGGGGTGGGGTCTTATTTAAAATTCAGGTTCTTGATACTCTGCATTTCTAACAAAGTCCCAGGTGAAGCTAATGCTCCCGGTTCAGCGGTTCACAGAACACGAGACAAGCAGAGACATTTCTGCAGTCAGATCTTGTTTGGATAAAAGCCCAATGGCCTGGTTTAGGGCAATTCCTTTTCCTGAATTTTCTCTTACTGTGGAATGAGGGGATCAACAGCAGCTGCCATGGACCTTAATGCGTGAAGCCCTGGGCCATGCACACCAGGACTGGATGATCAGAGAAAAATTTACAGGAAATGACAAGGACAAAGTAGGCCCATGAATGTATGGAACAGAGTGATAAGATAAAAGTTGAGAGGTAGAAGAAAGAAATAGAAATAGATGGATGGTTTTGTTTCGTTTTGTTTTTCTCTCTCCTGTAAGTTGAAAGGAAAAAAGAAAGGATGGAAGAATCAGGGAGCAAAAGAGTGACGACTATTCAAGAAAGGTAAGTCCTGATATGGTGACTACTACTTTCTGAATGTAGTTTTCAGCAAATATTAATGCGTGTAAGATTCACTTGCCCTTTAAAGTTAAAATGTTGATTCCTCAGCCTTATCTTTCAAGATTCTAAATCTAGCTTACTGAGGTGGGCCAGGGTTTATTCATTTTTAAATAAGCAGTTTAAATATGTTTTCATTTGAGAAGCACTGCTAAGACCCCAGGAGAAAGAGAAGACATTGCAGAATATTTGGAAATCAGTAAGCTACATTAGAATCAGTGACAACAAAACAAAACAAAAACACATCAGGAAGTGTAAGTTTAAAAATCCTTCCAGGAAAGGATCTTGCAACATTTGCATGTAGTGACAATTTGGAAAAGCCAGTGATTAAATGCCTCCATGGGTAAATTTTACCAAGTGAGGGATTTGAGGCAGTGAAAAGTACCCCAATAGTTTTAGCTCTTAGTGAGCAATTCTGCGGTGTGTTCACATGGTTCTTTAGAGGTTCCCCAACAGAACCGAGCACTGGCAGTCTCCCCCGCCTCTTCCTGTTTCACTTTCTCCTTCTCTTATGTGCTCCTAAAATCACCTCCCAGGCAAACTCCCTGCCCCAGTTCTTGTCTCCGAGTCTGATAATTGGAGAGGCAGGAGGGATCTCAGCATGTGTCAACAACAGATGTGTATTTATATCTGTGTATATGTGTGGGTACATGAATGTGTGTGTGTTTGTTTGTACACTGTATACAGGAGACTCCCAGTTAACCGGCACCCATGAGGATTGCTAGATGCTGGATAAATATAAGTAGACTCTCTGTTAACCAGAACTCAAGCAACCAGCACAATCTCAAGCAACCATTAAAATTTGATATTGTGCTGGCTGCTTGAGTTCCAGTTAATGGAGAGTTTACTGTACATACACTACTCTGCTAATACATCATCTGTGTGGTAAAAGACAGTCAAGAAGTAGAAATAAAAAAAGAAATATAAAATAATGCTTATTCTCAAAAATGACTTCACACTGTGAATAGCTACATCCCAAGAAACAGTATCTTCTTAAAGTATGACCTGTACTACATTCTTAGTCATAGTGACTTTAAGGCCATACTTCAATAACCTTCTTGAGTATTTCTCTTTTCCTGCTTTTTTTTTTGGGGGGGGGACCTACTTTTTGCCATACTTGATTATTTCATTGCTTATAATCTCATGACAGGATGGATGAAGTGATCATTCTAAGAATAGGATGTAAGTCAATGCTCCTGACACCGCTGTTTCCTTATCACTGCTTAACTGGTATTATCTTCAAGGTGATGATTCATTTCAGGAATCCTTTTTGATGAACTGGCCCATTTTGGAAGAAGTTCAATTAAACTACAATAATTAAATCCATGATTCCACCTTCTCAGTTATACTTAACTCACAAGACATTGCAACAGGCTACCAGAACAAATAAGAGAGAGTATCATAGTCCACCTCACAACTCCATGGCACTTCTACTCTTTTACAAACTTCCTCCCAGATCATGTGTGGCTCCTGTTCTTCTGGAACCCAGACTGAATTTGGGTGCTGTAGTCTAACTATATATTAAATAGTTGTCAAATTTTATTTCTTTCCTCTTTAAGATCAAAAATATAAAATTTAGAAACTCCACTTTGGACACTATTGACCTAGACTCGGCTCTAAAAAGACAAAATTTAAATGCCATCGAATAACTCTTGGCTCCTCACGATTTGTCTTTTGCTTAGAATATCCAACTTTATCTTGACTCACTCCTTTGCATCCTGTGCTCCAATATCACAGATTTCTTTAAATATCTAAAACTAGTCTTGCTCTTTTGTACTATTGAAACTTTGTGAATGTTCTTGTCTGTGTCTGTTTGGCTTTTCATTCTTTACCAACCTAAAGAGTCATAGTATCCACCACCTTCTAGAGCAAGTACCTCTGGTGCTTCATGACCACCACCGTGGTTCACCACCAATGGCAACTGAATTTGTACTGGATACTTCCAAGTGAATTCAGATCTACCACACCCCACAGGGTCCCACTTCAAGCATGCCAGCAGGTATCTTACAGCTCTCTGCTCCAGGGAGTTCCCTATGCTGGCTCCCAGGAGCACACACAGTCCCTGGAGGAAACTCTCCACCAGTGGGGACAGGAGTCAGTGGATAAGAGCTCCAGTTTCCTGTCTTTCAAGTGACAGTTTTGGAAGGCATTGTGTTTGTTTCTCAGGAAGTCCTCGTGGAACCTGCCTACAGGGGAACCCTTGATAACACACTGGTACAATGGCTTTCCCTATTCCCTGTCTTGCCTACCCTCTAATGCTTCCTGGGACCTCCTCCCAAAACTCTTGCACCAAAATCCTTGTCAAAAGTTCTGCTTTCAGTAGAAAACAGACACCTTCTTCTGTAAAACTGCCTCTGGAGCCTTGACAGTCCTCCCCCAAGTAGATGTATTTCTATTCTCTTTGCTACTCTCCAACCTTGTATATGTCTCAATACAAACAGATACGATTGCTGGTTATCATACATATTCTCATGGCTCTCTTATTGGTCCCTGCAAATGAGCCATCCAACCAAGTAGATTTTAACATGTGCTCATCATACATATCTGTTTACCCTGGCTCTTCTGCTGCTTATCTGATGTGGCATTCTGGGGTTCTTGATATCACTGTGCTCCACAGGCAGTGCTTTCCCCTGACACTGACATTGGCCTAAGTCTACTCTTCCAGGTACAGTAAGCCCTCTTGGAAACTGTGACTTTAAGTGAAATGACTCATAATGAACCATAGTCTAATTGATATAAACAAGAGTTAAGTTAATAGGGCATACTTTTGGTCACAAAAACATCACCAAACTTCTAAATAAAGATCCAAAACACTTGTAATATTAAACACAAGATAAATATGAGCTATACATACATGTAAGAAAGATCAATAAAAACAATTACGATAATTATTTTCTAACCTGCTGATTCCCGTTCAGGGTTGCAGGTGGCTGGAGCCTATCTAGGCATCCAGGCAGCTAAGGTCGCAAGGTATGGACCAACCCTGGACAGGACACCCTTCCATCACAGAGTTCCTCACACCCACACCCACACTCACATTGGGACAAAGTTGACACGCCAATTCACCTCACATGCACATGTTTGGGATGTGGGAGAAAACCCCCAAAGACGTGTGGAAACCATGCAAACTGCACACAGACAGTGGCCCTGGCCAGGCATCACTTTTTCTTTTCCTCATCAATGTCATAATGAAATGAAGTTATTCAAGCACCTGCTATATGGCTACTCTTATCAGATTGGGCTCTCCTGCACATTTCTCCACAAAAACAGGCAGGGCTGCCTGCTACCCATGGTTTGTCCATCAAGTAACCCTGCTCATACATTGGCTGCCACAGCTCCAAGGTGTCTGTGAGAGGTTAGTGAAGCTTCAGAGTTTTAGTTTTCTTTCCATTCAATTAAACAGTTATTCAGTTTTAATTTCTCTAAGACACCTTCATTCATTCAAAAGGTTAGATGAAGGATGGGTTTAATCAATATCTACCACTCTCCATTTAGAAGTATTACTCTCATTATCTCCTTAAATGACTAAAACGTTCTCATTAAAGGTAAATTCAGCATTCTACCCCCACCCCCACATGCACACGCACGGACACACACACACTCACACACACACACACTCCTACCTCCAATAATCTGTGCAGCTTAATCAAGTTATTTAACTTCTTCAGGCTTTAGAATTTTCATTTGTGAAATAAGAATAATAGTTACTTGACTACTGAAAGACAATGGACATAACTATATTGTTTCTGGAGTTTTCTTGGAGCCCTAGGCTATGGGTTATTACCAAATAACTATATCATAGCAAATTATTCTAGGTTCATATCAAACACACACACACACACACACACACACACACACACACACACACGCATGCAATACCCTCCTCTAACCCTTGACTGATGCTTTCATCCTGTGAAGGATATTTCAGCTAGATACCTAAAATGGATGCAGAAATGTAATTGCTGACATCGACTTAGTCCCAAAAAAGCCTACCACAATGGTGCAAGTGTGAGCTCTTAATAACGGATGTGACAATTACGGATATAAATTCAGGCTTTGGCATGCCAGAGTTACAGCATCCTCATATTTAGACATCAAACAAGACTTCCCCGTTGTACAAAGCAAAGGAACAGGAAAACGTAGACCACTCAGCATGACTGCACTGGCTCCAGCGGGTCAGGAGGCTGCTTCTTCAGAGGATGAAAATACTCCATGCTTCCTGTGTTTCAGGAAGAACCTGGGTCCATCTTGGCAACATAAACCTTCATGGCGCTGAAAAACAAGCCCGCCTCATATCCACATCATCAGTTCTGGGAGTGGGGGTGGGGGACAAACTTTGGATTCCATTGAGAGGAAGAGATAGCAAGAGAATGAAATCAATAAATATTAACACATTAAAAAGTTAGGGAATGGGAACTAGAATGAGTTATTATTTACTTATCCTGGATCATTTGCTCATCCTAGTTCATTTATTTATGCCTGTTTTGGGATCCTTTGGATCTGAAATCATGGAGAACAGAAAGGCTTGATCTAATCTTGAGCTCAGGGCAAAATCAAGCAATTGACAGAATGGTTCATATGTAAAATTTACTGTGAAAGAGACCATCAGCACATAACTATTTCATACAGTGCACAAAGAAAATAAAGAAGATTTAAAAAGGATAAGATAAGGTAGAATGGTTATTAGTTATTTATTATTATTCGCTTTTATTATAAACTTTTGAACTATCCAGAAAGAGAAACCCACATATAATGAATGACTGTGCCTCATGTCCCCACAGCTTCAACAATTATAAGCCTAGTGTGGCCACACAAAGCTTAGCCAAGCCTGACAACACGGCATTCGGCATTTTTTAGCACATGACTCTTTTTTTTTCTTCTTCTTCTTCTTCTGTTTGTAGCCACTATAAATCCACCAAAGGGAAAAATGGGCCAAAGCTATGTGAGTGTGTGGGCGTTTTCCCATGCACTGTATTTGTTTATTCACATATCCAGTCACCAGGGAAATAAAAAAGAGTGAGTTTCATTCTAGAAGATCCAAAGAACTCAGCAGTTTACAAGCTCTGAGTTATTCATCCTTATGGTTACTTCGCTATGACGTCAGTAAGTGGGAAGTGTTATTATTCCCATTTCACAGATAAAGAAACTGAGGGCTTTTATAATTATATGTCTCATCTGGAGCCAAACTGTGTTGGCAAGAGAATCAAGGACTTCCAATAAAGCCCTTTAAGTCCATCTCCACTCCAGTGCCGGAAAATAATGTGAGTGATGTATGTAATTTAAACTTTTTCAGTAGCCACATTTCAAAAAAGTAACAATAAACAAATGAAATTCTTCAACATTAGAGTTTAGTTAGCCAATATGTTTAAAATATTATTTCACGGGGGCTCCCTGGTGGGCCAGTGGCTAGGCTTTGGTGCACTCACCGCTGTGGCCTGGGCTCAATCCCTGCTCAGGGAACCAAAAGAAAGAAATGATCATTCCAACAAGTAACATGTTTGAAAACATTATTAATGAGATAGTTTCCATTCTTGCTTTTATACTAAATCTTCAAAATAGACGTGCATTTGACACTTAAAGCACATCTAAATTCGGACTCACTACATTTCAAGTCCTCAACTGCTGTGAGGTGGATGTTGACTCTCATAATAGATAGCAGAGCCTAGACCATTGGTCCTTCCTTCATAAGGCTGCCCCTCCCCCCACTAGACAGCTTGATGAAGACATGCTATGCCCTCTGTTAACTGTTTGGGATGCCTTAAATTTTGCTTTAATATCACTTTGGTTTGGGTTAACTGAACCAAATTATAGACATGAATTAAAGCCCTTGGAATGTAACATGCAGTCCAACCCTAGGAGAAATAGAAGGAAACCTGCCACCATAAATTTAGAAAGAGTATATGATGTATTTTGAGTTTCAGTTCCCGTAGTTGAAATGGTTTTAAAAAATTAAGAATGAGCTTGTGTTGGGCAAGCCAATAAATTGTTCATTATAGTATGTAAGAGCTATGATTTTTGGATCTATCACTTAAAAGGCAAATGTTGAAAACATACTTCTCTGGTGACAACTCAATAAATTCTACCAATTATGATAGTACTATAGTTACTGAATGGTATGATTTTCAGGGGGGAAAAATAACCTCCATTTAACTCAGTGCTTAATGGCATTCACACAGTCAGGGAGGGAGTGCTTTTCCTCTTCTTCTAATTAAAGCATACTTGCATTCCCCATGGTAGGGGGTTGCCCTTTGAACATTGACCTTTATGCACAAAACCACTAGCAGATTCATCTGAGTCTCTCATTTATTTCACTTGGAGGTCTCTGAATATGGTGGTGACATCAAACACAGTGACCAAAATCTCAAAGTATTTCACAAAGTCAAAATTCCATGACAACCTAAGGAAAGCTTAGCATCTGGGTCAGAGGTAAACAATGCAACATTTTGAAGGGCAAAATGTAGAGCCTATATGCCACTATGATGGAGGATAGCCTAAAGTGAAATAAATCAAGCTGGCAAGCATTAAAAACACATGACTTAGGAGCAAGTGGCTCTGGGGTTAAAGAAAATATTATACAATATTAAAGGCTCATAAAGTAATGCCAATCACAGGTTTAGAACTATTTGTGATGGCTAACTATTGAAGTATCCAAATAGTAACATACACACTGAATCTTCAGTTATTTCAGAGAATTTGTCTGAATTAGACAGTTTAGAAGAGTTGTCCCTATAAATGTTCAATAATGCAAACCAACAAAGGAACTACACTGTATTTATATGTCTACATGTCTATCTATCTACGGATCTATCCATTTATCTATCTACCTACCTATCTATCCATTCATCCCTATGTATCTATCACCTATGTACATTTATTCCCCAAGAAATAAATTATTTTAGATGATTAGATTAGAAAAACATAAAAATACACGAGTGAAACAAACAAATAAATACCCCATTTGCTGAATAAAGACCAACTTAATGGATAAAGAAAATATGGTGGATGACAGATAGATGATAGATAGACTATAGACAGGTAATTTGTTATTTAAAAAGTAAGGAAATCCTATGATTTGCAACAACATAGATGAACCTTGAGGGCATTATGCTAAGAAAAATAATACAGAGAGACAAATAATACATGATCTCACTTATACATAAGATCTTAGAAAGCTGAACTCATAGAAACAGAGAGGAGATTGGTGGTTGCCAGGGGCTGGGGGGATGGGGGAAATGGGATGTTAGTCAGAAGGTGCAAACTTCCAGTTTGAAGATGAATAACTTCTAGGATGACTATGGTTAACAGTACTGTATTGTATACTTGAAAGTTGCTAAGAGACTAGATCTTAAATGTTATCACTGCAACAACAAAAACAAATGGCAACTAATGTATGTGTTAACTAACCTTATTGTGGTCATCATTTGGCACTATATACATGTATCAGATCATCATATTGTACACCTTAAACTTACATAATGTTATATGGCAATTTATCTCATAACGCTGGAGGTGAGGAAAGAATCATTGAAAAGTTTTCAACATAGCCTCCTTCTAGGCAAGGCTATTTATTTCTTAAATACTTCAAATAATCCTTCATTCAAATCACTTCAAGAAAATTAGCTCCAAAATTCACATTCACTTGAAAGGTCTATTAATCAATTATGTAACTATAACACTTCCTTGGAAGTTTCCATTAAAGACTAATCAAGGAAGCATTTTGCCTTTTTGTCCACAGGATTCAATTCAGTATCATTACTTTAGCTTTCCTGCCCCAGACCTCTCCCTCAAACCTTCTACCTAGTTGAAGACCCTCTTGTTTCAGACAAATTCATGTGACTTAATGAGAATTATGGCATGAGGTGAAAGTTATGCACCAAGAAGCAATTAACATGGGTTTACCTGTAAACATACTGCCCATGAGCCTGGATAGATCATTAAGCCAAGTGGTGAAGCCAATGCAACCTCAGCTTCTTAGGGGACAATCAGCCAGTAAGACAAGAAATAAAATATTCTTCCCATGTAATTATTTTCTTCCCAGAGAATCAGATCATCCAAGCTCTAGAACAGTCTCTTGGGAATTTCCCTGACTCCCACTGGATAAACTCTGGCCTCTGAGAGACTGTCTTAGAAGTCACCCAGATAAATAAATAGCTAAACAATTAAAAATTGTTCCTTCCTAGGTGAACACAGTAGAAATAGTCACAAATTACCACATCATCAGGTTATTTACTTACTGTGCTGCTTTTATGTTTATGCCCTATTAAAAGAAAAAGAAAAAAAAAGAAATCTTTATTTCCTTTCTCTTGGATGACACATGTAATATTTATCTTGTATTTTGTTACACTAAAGCAATTCATCACTTACTTTGAGCATGCATATTGCTATAAATTTGTGCAAATGCCCAAGCATCGTGCATTTATGAGGTATATGGAGTCTGACAACGGCAAATAAATAAATCCTAAAGAAATTTTCCACCAATAAAAATTTCGCTTCTCAGAGGAGCTTCCTTTGCTCCCACAGACATTTCACAATCTGAGGATGTGAAATGGGGCCAAATTATGAGGTTGAATATCAAACATACAGGCTTTCCAACCCTTAGGCAGTTTACTCGGTGACCCCACATCACATCTGGATTGCAAATCACCCCGCAGTACGGCCTTATAGTCAGGCCACCGGGTTTACACAAAGAGACCGCCCAGCTGCTAGCTGGTAAAAGGCCCCTGGGGTCTCACGTCGTCCCTGAGAGCTGTGTAATTCAGTGCAGAAGCCATGCACACAATTACATGTCCCTCTAGATTACAGTGCAATTACAGCGAGGAGACTGGAAACATAATAGCTTATAACTTACACTGTGGTTGAGAAGGCGTAAGTCATCACGTGTGCACTAGGTAATGATGTGTGATCACTTTGCCACTACTGTGTCACTGCTATCACCTCTTGGGGTGATCAGCAGTGACTTGGGGAGAAAAAAGCACTTGAAGGCTATTTGTAAACTGAAATGTAAGGAACTGAAGACCTGACAGCTACACCTTGCCTTTCCACAGGATTGCCTCAGGAAACATTTTAATAAGACACCCAACCTGCATTCACAATGCAAGTTAAAAATGAGTAGTGTAAGTGTTGCTTGATTTGCACATTTCAACTTGGCTTGTGCCATCTGGGCCCGATTTCCCAGGCCCTGACATTTGATATCTCTAGAAAGGTATAGATAAAACTATGCAAGTTCTTAAAAATTCAACCTAATGCAGAGTTGATATTTGAGAGATTATTCTTAATTTTAAAATCACTTTACATGTTTAATTCATTAAAAAAACCTAGATGTGATTTACTAAGATTAAATCCTAATTCCTTTCAGCAGCAATTCTGCGGTCTCATTTACTGTTTTAAATGAGGGGTGTCCAAACGTTTGGTTTCCCTGGGCCACACTGGAAGAATAAGAATTGTCTAGGGCCATACATAAAATACACTAACACTAATGATAGTTGATGAGCTAAAATAAAAAAAAGGTCTGTGCTTAATTTTCATAATGTTTTAAGAAATTGTTTATGATTTGTGTTGGGCCACATTCAAAGCCATCCTGGGCTGCATACGGCCCATGGGCCACAGGTTGGATAAGCTTGTTTTAAATAAAGAAAAAGAAAACATGCTATGTCCAAACAACAGCATCTAGTTTTAAAAAGCTCTGCTGCATGTAGGTAATTTATGCATAATTCACAAATTACTTAATCTACTTGGAGATAAAGTGAAAAAAATGTGTATGTCTTTGCATAATTTCTTCCAGATTTGGGATAACTATTGTTTGACCTCTTTGCTGCATCAGATCTTGTCTCAATAATTGATGGAGCATGGGAATAAGTCCAATGTTAAATCAGAAGTTTTGCTATTCCATTTTGAAGTCAATTTTGATAAGTTATTAAATTTATTCTTAAAAGTAATGACTATTCTATTAGAGAGTACAAGTGGCAGTACAAATTCCTACAAGAAGTTGAAGCTTAATCTTTTTCTGATATAGGCTGCCATAGAAAATCAACATTAGTGAGCAGAGTTGCTTGAATTACGAAGAAAACATTGTTAAAATCAGTTTGAAAGCTACCTAGTTGGAAATAAGAATTAACTCCTGAAAAAAAAATCCTTAAACATTAGAAGTTATTATTTGATATAGAGGTTCACAGCCCATTTTGTGCCATTATTCTTTTGGCAATCTGGTGAAGCCTATGGAAGCCTATGGAGTCTTCTAAAAGTAATGTTTTAAAAGCATAAAATAAAATCCATCTGAAGACAAAGGAAAACAATTCTATTAATGCAAGTTTTAAACAAAGATTTGTGATATAGTGAAACAAAGTTTCTTGTTAATAAATTAATATGTGACTATTAAACGTAAGCAAGTCTATTAGCTACGGGATTTTCAAAGTGGTGAGAAACATGTATGAGATTTTATGTAACACCTGTCATGCAAAATGAAAGCATCTTTACTGTGGTTTGTTGCTCACATTAATTATTGAAAGAAATGCTCAATCTAAAATAGAACTCAGTGAGAATAAAAATGCAAATTTTCCCCATCCCAAGTCACAGATCTCCTGAGCTAATCTGAAAAATGACACCACAAGGAAACTATTTCCCCATTCCGGTCTTCCCTACACCACAAGGCTGCTCATTTAACCACCTAGTGTCTCCCTTTCCTTCCAATACAACAACTTGACAGTTTATAAAACTGTTCCAGATATTCCTGATCTTACTGTCATTAGTACAGGTATATATACAGCTGCACTGACAATGTTGGAACTTTCCAAACCCCTTGAAAGTTGTGAAATGCTGTCTGCTCATATAGCCAAGTAAGGGAAAATTCCCATTCCCATGTATAAATACCCCCTCCCATGGGGTGTTTAATATTGAAACTTGTAAGTGCCCATCTCTCGATGATTAGGTCATTATCATTTACTAAGCTGTGAGAAGTGGTTCTCAGTACACAGAGCAGAGAGGAACAGGCCTGTAGTTTTAATAAGGCCCACAAGGTAATTAAGGCATACAATTTCTTCTTCTAATACCAGGCCAGGAGGACTTTTCAGCCTGTAATATGAATGACTAAATGCTTTCATGTTTGAATTTATACATGGCTATAAAATACATGTTGACTTATTTTTTTAGTCAGCCCTTTCATTTGTCTTAATTTCCTCAGGCAAAAATTGAATATCCCACTAAAAATAGGAAAGTTCAATCTGGTTGCAGCTCCATCTATTGCTTTTTACACATGTATCCTGAGCATTGTGTGCATAGTGATTCATCTGCTCATGAAAAAACTAAACCAAATTTAATCTGAGATTAGCTTCCTATTTTTGTGTAATCCTTCCTCCAAACGAGGTACAGCCATGGCTCTGTGAAGGAAGCAAGGGTGAGAATGACTAATTCATTTTATAGAGTCAGTCTTGCACCCAACGTATTCCTGGAGTTCCTACAATGTTATATTCATTGAGGGGCATAAAACATGTACCAGACACCCCTTTTCTCAAGGAAGCTGCAATTAGTTTGGGGTATAACACAGGTGAGTGGGATGCAAGGGCACTGTTAAAAGTTGAGAACTGACCTAAAGGAAGTATGAGGAGAAAGCATGGGAAAGAAGACACAATCTCAACTTTGAGGCATCAGAGAAACTCCATAAAGGTAATTAAATGTGAAAAGGGCTTTGAAAATAAGGAGGACTTCATTAGGCAGAGACTGCAAATGGGCATTCCATAGCAGAGAACAGCATAAGCAAGGTTGATGAGGGGAAGAGACAACGTGTATTCAAAAACTTGTAACTATTACTATATTGAGGGATAAATTCAGGCTTATTATTTAGTTAGGGCAGGGGGCTTTGAGAATATGTGGTTAGACCATGGACTTAGATGGTTACATGCTAGAGTTAGGAGTTTGACGTTTAGTTGCTAGGTTTTAGAGAGTCGTTAAAGATCTGAGAGCGAGGGACTGTTGTGCCAGAGTGATTGGGGGTGGCACTTCTGAAAGCAGGAGTTCAGTTAGGAACTGACCTAACCCTAACCCTAACTCTAAGGAGGATAAAGGGGCTAGAATCAAGGTGGGGTTGGGAATGGAAAGAAATAAATACTACACAGATATATAAAAGATAAGAAAAAGGAGTCCAAGAGATATTAAGGGATGTGGGCAAGATTGCATAGGGAATAGGGGGTGAAGGTGTCTGTGATTGATCCAGGAGATATACCTGGAATTTCTGTACCAGTGATTGCCATTAATATACTCATAATGGGCTGTTTTCCCGAATGTAGAATAAAATTGTTTACAGAATAATCTAAGATGTAGATCTCATTTAGGAATTCCATTATCAACTGTAAATTATCATCCATAGGAAAGTTGGAACTGTTGTAAGCAACAGAGTAAAAGAAAGAATAGGTAGTACAAGATGTGAAAAAAAGTAACTCAAGAGCATTATTTTATACAGTAACTATCTGAGGAAATGTAAAAGGTAATTCTGAAAATGTAGTGATAGGTTTAAGTAAAAGTATTGAGTGTTAATCATAATCAATATGTGAATTTGTTATACTAACAACAGACACTAACATACTAAGATAGTCTCAGCAGTGTCACAGTGAGCATGCTTCATGAAAACTACAGGTTTTAACTTCAGTCTTCAAGGAGATTGAGTGATAGAAAGTAGAATTCTCTCAATGACAAAGGCAAGCAATAACTAGAGGACAAAACGCAAGACAGTATTCTTCTAACTGTGATGGCAAACCACAGTTTTTCATGAGGTAGCATATGTCAGAGTCCCTAATTTAATATAAAAAGGAGTGACTTTATTACCCCTTGGCACTAGAAACATTCTCCAAATAACAATTCCAAATGAATTTAAGATTTTGTACAGTGTAGAAGCAATTGTAATTATAACTCACTACTTGGTTCTACAATGAACAAGAATTATATTATAATCATTATTACTGGTTTTTACTGTAAGACTCATCTTACATAAAAAGCAGAGTAGACTTGACTATAATCATTATACAAAATAGAATATAAATGCTATCAAATTTAACAACTATCAGAAGATAGGAAGTAGAAATGATGGAAGCAGGTGGCAAAAAGAGTAAGCACAAAAAGCAGCATATCTTACAGAGAATAAAAAAATACTCATAATGATAGAAAAAATGTTTAAGTATATACATTGAAGATATATAAAGTTATTCAATGGAATTAAATAAGGCATTAAGTTGAAAAACAGTGGGATGGAGTACAAGGGGTGATATATAAGAGCTATACCTTCCTCTTTCATATAGGAAAATATTTAGAGATTAAAGTTAATACTTCAGAAAGTAGTGGTATGACTACATTATTTGAAATTATGGAAGTAATCACCAAGAACACTTGAACATACACGTTGGAAGAGATTACCTATGGGGAATAAAAGTGGAGTGAGGCGGGTAATTGTGGTAGTGAAAGTAGTTTCTTTTCATGATGAACCCTCCGATCTATTTGATGGTTCCATGTAATATGACACAATTAATTATAAATTATTACAAATAACATTTAAAAATTATAGAATGAAGAGAGATGAAGGAAAGAAACTCCCAAGGAAGAAAAATATCTATTCAGCTTTCAAAGCACAAGGGATCATTTGGAAAGAGAGCAGAGAAAAGAAATACAAGAAGGCCAAATAATTTTCTGCCAATGAAATGATCTTTTCTACCAAGAGAAAAGAAATCAAAGTGAAGCCAAAGAGTGAGGTGGTAGAAGGAAGAAGTATAATGAAAATAATCTGAGTGTGCATCTCAGAGAAAGCACTTGAATGTGGAACATTTATAGGACTACCCTGACTTGATATGACACAAATCTATTTCCGATGGTAGCACATAAATAAAAAACTCAAAACATGATGCTTCATGAGGTTTCAAAAGATCAGTAGATTGGTAAAGCACCAAAATAAAAACAAGCTGAGAGAATGGGTGCAGGAGAGAGAATGAGACTTTTACTAAATATCTTTTAATTTTTTTCTCTTTGAATTTTATACATGTATTACCAATTTAAAAAAAAACAGAAAAATACAAAAAAGCAATAATATATTTTATTAAGCTACATATATTTTATATAGCAAATAATATATGTTTCTGTTCATAAGATATAGTAAAACAAATAAACAACAACAACAAAGGACAGTTACAGCTTAATAAAAATGTCATCCAGAATGACATGGTACAGATGTTTCAAAGACAAGTTTTCAAAAGTCAAGTACTATGAATATATATGGTTATATACCAATTCAGATATTTTAAAAGGTGGCACTAATTTTAATTAAGTTATAATTAATATAATTCATCATATTAAGTTATTAAAATGGAAAAAAACACCAAGTAAATTACCAAAATTCAAAATTCCTTCTGATAAACACACTCAAAAAGTGACAATCTGTGCATTTTTCTAATGTAATACAATATATTGTCTCAGTCCAGAGGCCAACATCATACTTAACAGGGAATCAATAAGACATTCCCAGAAATTCCAGGAAAAATGCAATGTCCATTAACACCACTAGTGTTTAACATTCCACTGGAAGTACTAATCAATATAAGTATACAAGAAAAAAACTAGCAGCATGAAAATTGAAAGGAAAAAAAGGAGGAAAATCATCACGATTTTCAGATGATTCGACGAAATGATAGATGAAACTCCAAGACGGAACTGAAAAGGTAATTGAGTAAGGTAGTGTCATTTTATGGAAATCATACTTTGATATTCACAAATAGCAGTCAATTAGGAAATCTAATGGAAAGATCCTATGTACAATAGCAACAGAAAAGGTAAGTTAGCTAGGAAAAATACTTAGCAAGAAATACTCAAGATCTTTTATGGGGAATTGATATTTGTATCCATTTTCACAATTCTGTAGATTTGCATTTATTTTATTTACAAATTAGAAGCAATCATATGCATATAAGTATGGAAAATAAAATAGATACACAGATGAGAATTATTAAGTAGCCACAGAGGTACTCCAATATTAAAAGGGTAAAAAATATATCTGGATTGAATGGCCTTACTTAAGAAAGCAAAAATCATTTAAATCCAAAACAGAGAATCAAGAAAGATACCTGAAAATTGAATAGCAGGGCTGCAGATCAGAAAGAACATAAGTTTCCTTATCCATGAGGTTTCAAGCTGTTTTAGTGAACTTTGCCATCTCTGTCTTGTTCACATCCTAAGACTTTGTTAACTGTGTCTCGATTAAGTTGATGAAAGACATATCAATAGGTACTGTCATCATTAGGCCATTGCTATTTTTCAAGGCTCTGTGTTCATAAAGATTTTACATTTGTTTCCTCATCAGATACTTACAAAAAACAACACAAATACCAATATGCCATTATTTTTACTTTGCAGATAAGACACATATGGCTCAGACAGATAAAACTCTTGGCCAAGGTCATACACATGATACAAGGCAAAGCCTGATTTCCAGTCGGGTCTCAGCCTTACACTGCACACCTGTGTTCTTTCCACTTTAGTATGCTGCTTTCTATTTTAGTTAACTTCCAATCAATCCTTCACATACCCACATTTTTTTTAAACCTAAAACTAAAGTAAACAGTTTTAAGTTTCCTCCCATAACCTTCCTGGCCATGGTTTTACCAAGAAGTATAATAGATGTCAAAGGCATAAAAGGCCTAGAAACTGTACAGCCCTGACAGTTATTCCCCTATAATAACATTTCCTGCATCTTCCCATAATAACAATAAAAACAGCTTCGATCTTAGAAAAAATTTTAGAACCCTTTAGGGCATACCACATCCATTGAGCCAGGTACATCTTTGTTGACAGTCTCTCTCTCTTATTTATTTTGCATAATTTTTTGTCCTTAAGGCAATACTATTTATATTGTAAGCACTGCTGTTTATACTAAATATAAGAAGTGGTCTAAAAATCACTGTATTTTTCCCATTGTGAGACACAGAATCCCCATCATGTTAATTGCATGACAGTTGCATCTTAAAACAAATGAGCCTTTTGGATTGAAGCCAAAAGCACATTCCCAAGAAAAACAAATTAATTAGAAAATGATCATTTGTGAGTGTGTGTTGGGGGGCGGGGCGTGTTCCCTGGTGGTGTCGTGGCCAGGCTTTGGCACTCTCACCACCGTGGCCCAGGTTCGATCCCCACACACGGACCAAAAAAAAAAAAAAGATAATTTGTGCTTTTCTATTTTATTCTTGCTCTGAATTGTCTTAGATGGAGCTGAACTCTGTAAAGCATTTATGGACTGTGTTTATAGGTAGTTCTTTTAATATGCAATAATATTTGATTTGTTTTTTATTCTCCTCAGACCCTTTTAACCTCCAGACTGTAATGACTTCCATATGCCTAGCCAAGTCTATTTTTAGATTGTTAATTATTCATCCCTATTTTTAGATCGCTCTCTCTCTCTCTCTCTTTTTTTTTCCTTTCGTGACTGATTATTATAAGACCTAAAGTACCTTCTCAAATTTTGACCATGTTGTTTTTCTACCAGATTAGAGGCCAGTTCTGTCACTGAATACTAGTCTTTTCCTCCCCAATATCAATCTCTTCCACTTTAATTTTTCTCCTAACAAATCAGGACAATAAGATCCAACATATTTGTCAAAGAGTTCTAAGTTATATAATATTTTAGATAAATATCAAACAAGACACACATTTTCAAAGAGATGTTGGCCGTGTGGGTACCACTAAGTTGAGGAATAGTAAAACTGTTAAAATACTTTGTAAAATTTGGGCTGAAAAATCATGTTTTGCACAAGTAAAACAACTAAATTAGAATTCTAATTCCTTGCCCTAGACAGATTTTTCCTATTTTAGAATACAAATATGCAATAGGATCATCAATAAGATGCTCCAGTTTCAGTCTTCAGAGACCTCGGCACTTGTCTTTGAAAATTCCTAAGTATAATAACATCCCAAATTGGTAAGCTTTAGTCTGTTCTTCATCACGGGAAATTGTCATGTTGTTTTCTTTTCCTTCCTTGCTGCCTGTGTGTGTGTGTGTGTGTGTGTGTGTGTGTGTGTGTTTAAAGAATAAGATAGACTAAAATACTAAGTGTTTTTGCAAATAGCTAAGATTGAAATCAAGTATTTCTTCTTTCATGTGCCATTATGAATAGAAAATTAAAAGAAACCAAAATTTTGTTCTTAGAATCATGCTGTACCTTAATCAAGTATTTGTTTTTGGAAATTAGTCTATGCCCAAATAGGAAAACAAGGAAGGGGTTCTGCCCTAACCCCACCCTATGTCAATATGCAAACTTAAATCTTTCCTGTCAAAGCTGATGCCAACTGCCTATCTAGGAAGCCATTTGTTCTGTTTGTAGGGGATGGGAACCTGTGGAGGTACATTCAAAACAACTGTGAAAGTGGGAAATGTGCCCCCACCATGGTTTATTAAACGCTTATGTTGACTGTTTTTTGTCATTGGATTTGATGTTTTAGCTACATACCATATCCCCTGGAATGTGAATGTAATTTACTAGATTCCTCAACAAGGGTGAAGTGTATGAAAATGCTTTGTAAACTCTAAAAGAATTCACAAATAGGAGAATTACTTTGCATCCCATTAGAGCTATAAGAATTCAACAGTTCAGTACAATAACAAAGAATATTTCCACAGAAGGACATATCAATAGTCAATTTTAAAAAAAAAAGGAATATATTTGTTCCTACAGTTGGCTAAAATTCATCCTTGGCTTTTTAAAAAATGTGCTTCAATGGAACAAAATAATCACGTGTCTCTGTGTCCTTTTTATAAAATATTCATCCCCTTTAAGAAAGGTATTGAGTGGTCATGTGATCTTATGTGTGTTAAGTGGCATGGAGTACAGTATAAACCTCAAGTGTTTCTTTAACACATTCCCCATGGAATTCTTCATATGAAAGAGCATGTGACACACAACAGTATCACAAATTACATGTAGTCTGACAAAATAATCTGTCCAGGACTGATCAGAACTAAAACCTCATAAGACATTCATAGAAAAATTTTTAAAAAGGAGGAAAACAAAAGAGGATTTGGGAATTCTATCTTTGTCATTAGACACTGACATGGGAAAAACAGTCCTCGTGTTGTAAATTTAAAATGTCCAGTGTTATAGAATAAAGTATCTTATTACTATATTTTATCAAAACTGAAAATTTAAATATACCTCCTAAGAAAATCCCTAAAAGATGATACAGAAACCAAAGAGAAAAGTTTAGTATTATATTATCAACCTATATGTCCATTAAAAAAAATGAGAAACAGTGGGTTTAGGCCTAAATCTAATACATAAGAAGAAAATGCATAAACATGACTCTTAACTTGCTTAGATGTTAGGTTCTCTGTCTATACTGCAAAGATAAAATAGACCCCTTTTCATTTTGACTGCTCAGCACATGAGTTCTTGTGCTAACCAGCTTTGTTGTTACTTGCATTTTTTGTCAGCATCCTATTGCCTGAAATCTGCAGTTAGAGAACTATTAATTCACCCATTCATTTAGCAAAATTTTAGTAAATTTCCATAATCCAATAATCAGCACAAGTGCTCCTTCAGCCTCGCAGGAGTCATTGGAAAAATTCACATATTTCAAAAAATGATTGGGAAAGCTTCTGAAGCAACATACTGTTTCTGTTAAGCAATAGAAGAATACTGTAGAGTCACAATAATTACACCAGAAACCATTTCTGCAGCAGCTTCTATATCCTTGATATTTTATCAATATCTTCAATGTCTACAACACCCCTGTAACGTAAGTTACTATATATGATTTCTCCTTTTTACAGAAGTGACACTAATATGCACGATTTGGTAAATCCAGTAAAGGACAGTAACGAGATGTGAACTTACGACTGTGTGTCCCTAAGTTTGTGATTTTTCCATTACACAATACAATTATAAGTAAAAGAGTGATGTTTTATTGATCACATGCTTTATGTTAGACACTCTGTTAAGTGCTTTAGTGATTTTATCTCATCTAATCCTTCCAACAACCTTCAGCTAGGCACCATTATCATCATGTCCATGTTTATTATACTCATAGATGATGAAACAGAAGTATGGAGACATGAACCAAGGTCACATAGGAAAGAGGGGAAGTCAGGATTTGAACACAGGCTTCTGACAATGAAATCTCTCCATTATACTGGCTCTCCAACAGCGGACGTGATAAATCTGATACCATGATGATAACACAGGATCCGACAGAAGTAATGCCCGGACTTGAGTTATGATATTATTACAAAATCATAACCATACATGCTTATGATTTTGTAATAAAAGATTTGGTATAGATGACCAGCTCATAAAAAAGGCATTACTTCTGCTGGACCCTGTCTAAATATGAAGTCGGAAATGTGATTTTGGTATGCTAAGTTATCTTACAAGAAACCATCTTTCCTTTCTTTAGGACAGACACAGTAGTGTCCTAAAGTTGCTTGACAAGTCAAACTCAAACACATCTGACTAGTATGCAAGGTCCAATGCCAAACCCATACCCCACCTCTAATCCTATTAGCTTCATATCTCAACCAAGATTCATCCTTTGTAATTCAATGTGCCTCAATACGACTAAACAGTGTCCTACTGGCAAAAGATTTCATGGTTACAGAAGTTTGAAAAATACTCAATTCCACAAATGTAGTGTAAGGGAGTTGTTTTATTTACTTTTATTTTTTATAGATAGCAGTACTTCTCAGGGAACAATAATATACCAATGTGTTATTTGAACCTCTGAATTCTGGAAGTAGTATGCAAATTCCTCTAATTTATTCAATCCCCCAAATTTATTTGTGGTAGGACACTTATTGACCCTTCACAGGATGCTAATTTCTGCAGGACCACAGTCAGGTCAAAGCTGCTCTACACTTAATCTATTCATGCTCTTGAACTCCGAGCTCTCTCTCCCCACTCTCTCTCGATGAGTGCCTTGCTTGTTTGTCTCTGTCAACCCAGGTCTTTCACTTCTTGCTAAATCTTACTCCAAAGACCTCGTAGAGAAAACCTTCCCTGATGCACTTTATCTCTTGGCTTCTTTTCTTTGTTCCCACAGTACCTGGATTATTTCTGTAAAAGGTTACTTGTAGTGTCCTGTGACTAACTCAGGTATAAACATATTTAAACAAAGGAATTTAAGAATTTAAGAAGTTTCATTAGGCTATTGTAAAAAACAATTTGTTTTGCCTCTATAGTGAAATATCCAAAGAGGGTAAACACTAGACTACACATTCCTTCCCAAGAGTGGCATCTTCTCTTCAATGCTGTGTCTCCAGACCCCAACAGAGAGCTTGCCATAGAAGAGGGGTGGGCCATATTTGCTACAACTATTAAGTTGCATTAAGTTGCAAACTTTTTTCTTAGGAGAGATAGAACTGTACTTAAATAACCATGATATGAGGCATTGAATCACATTAGAAAGATCTCTGGGATTTTTGTTTTTGCTTTGTTTTACCTTGTGTTGGTTGTTTTAGGATAAGTTCCCCTAGAAATCAGAGCCTGAGATAAGAACCTGTAGGCACATAGTTTATTTGGGGAGATGATTCCAAGAATAAGAGTGGATGACTGGGAAATTCCAGTACGCAGTGCATTGATTACTGATCTGACCAAATGGGGCTCAACCTCACTGAAGAATGTCGAAGAACCCTATAGAATGAGCTTCAGAATTGTCTGCCCAAGGGATGCACGAGCTCATGTCCTCCACTAGCTAAGTGTTGCCCCTTGAGGTGTAAACCCTCTGGCACATCCAGGCAATGCATACTTTGAGTATCATGGGGTTCCTGCC
This sequence comes from Lyroderma lyra, assembly GCA_004026885.1. Taxonomy (NCBI): domain Eukaryota; kingdom Metazoa; phylum Chordata; class Mammalia; order Chiroptera; family Megadermatidae; genus Lyroderma; species Lyroderma lyra. The sequence continues at coordinate 1,204,944 of PVJL010000002.1, read as the reverse complement.
CCAGGCCAGAAAGCAAGAACTGTGTGATGCAGTTAAGGTGGATGCTATCAAATTAAACCTGCATGAAGCCCAATGCTTCAGAAATGACCAGAGGAAAAAGTGAGAGGGTACGAGAAAGGGCCTGAGAGGTGGCTGGGTTTGTGTTAGATCTACTTTGACTCCGCAGAGTGCTGCCCCTTCCTGAGCACCATTTCTGGAGTGACATGGGGAGCAGGAGTCTTAACTAGAGCCTGAGAGGTAGAAGAGCATTGGATGAAGGCCTCTGAGAAAGAGAAACAGTATTTCAGAACGGCATTTGAAAACGGTTTTAGCAAACAAGTTGACAGATGCTAATATTTATATATCACTGATTCCATGGGTAACAGCCCATGTACTTTTACAAAAAAAATGCATGATCTTATAATTACACACTCTTTTATGGCCCAGAAAGCTCCTACAGGCAAAGGCAGCCTTCATGGAAATTTGCATAAAATTGTAAACACCAATTAATTTTTTCAAAAGTCAGAAAAGTAAATTTACCTAATGAAGTACCCCAGCAGATGGAGAAATTACCTTGAACTCAATTACACAACATGGACTGTAGTGACTTCTCTTAGCAAAGAGGAAAATAGCAGAGACTCTTATCTTCAGTTTAAACTCTCTCTCTCCATGTCACGAAACACCTGGTATGTAATAAGAATTTTGGTTGAAATGCCAGTTTTTATAATTGAAATGGGATAAAATGATAAAATTTCCCCCACCACGTCTCCAAAGCAGAAATATGGAGGAAATATGAACATTTTCCATATGAAAGGCAAGACAGAACAAGTAAGAGAAACCCTCAGGAAGGGGAAAAACATCAGAGAAACAGATGCGAGCCTTCAGAAACCTTAAAGTGAGAAAGAAAAGAAAACTTGCTGCTTATCCTTAACCACAAGTGACTTATTTAAATAGACAAAATGACAGGCTGACCTCCATCTATTTTAGCTGCCACATCCTATCAGCAGGGTGTGATTACCTCCCAAGACCACCTTCTGGGGGGGCTAAGGGGGTTCTCAAGCCTGCCCTGAGAATCCCTGACATTCCTTTCTCTATCCAGAAACCCGGAATTCTTCTAAGGAAACATTTGTGGCCATTAAACCAATTGGAGGTGAACCCATGTCCCAGAGGTTGACAGGACGATTTATTAATGTCCTATATAACCAGGTCTGGATTAAAAAAGGCGAACTTGCACAGATTTTTTTTCTTCTTCCTTTTTTTTTTCTTTTAAGTTTTACAAGATGTTTTTATTCTTGAGATCTATATCTGAAGGAAGAGAAATAACAGTTTCTGGCCTAGGATTTCCTGTTCTTAATTTTTGAAAAATTCATCTTTTATTTAAAAAACAAAATTAGACGGAATTAAGCCCCAGGAAATGTTAACAAATTATATCTCATGAGTTAAAAAGGAAGAGAGCTAGAAACAATATAAAACAGCAGAAATACTTTCTGCAATTACCATTATATAGCCAAATAGAGCTAAGTGAAGTAGTTCCTTCAAATTAAAAAAAATTAAAAAGCTACAACTTACATGCCAGCCTTCTAGAAACAGATAAGTAAATAATTAAGCTTTTGAGAACTAAGTATGTGTGTGTGTTTCTTGTCTAGAAAAACAGAATTTATCATAATGTGTCTTCATTTTTCCAAAAATTAGAATTGGGAATACAGATACAAATACATCTGAAAAATTAAGAAGTAAATAAACCTGCCACTCATTAAATATGTAAAACTTTGTTCTATGCATTCAACCTCAGTAATTTTCAATACAAAATCCAAACCAAGCAAATGTATCAATGCACATGTTTAAAGACTTATATATCCTTGCATACCAATCTAACAGGTATTTGAGTTAAATTCTCAGGAAGCTTGTGCTGAAAATCAGAAATCCACCTTCTGAAACATCCAAACATACACACTTAAATTTTTCTGTGAACTAGATTTTGGCAAACAAACTCTCTATTTCCCAGGCATTAATTGGATAATTGAAATCTCTTAAATCAGCAACTCTGGTTACCCTTTATGTTTCCAGCTGTTCTGCAGAGCAAGGAAAAGCTCTTAGACTATGATATAATGCCATCCTATTGCTTTAGTCTTGTCTAAAATATATTACCCATGGACTGTCATGATTTTTCCCTTATGCATACAATTTAGCATTCCAGGCATTAATCTCTGTTGGATTAACAAAGAAAACACTTCATATTAAAGCAATGAAGAGTTGTTTATGTTCCAAATGATGAAAAGGAAATTCTCCCATATTTTAACTTTTCATGTCCCTGGTCGGTAAAGAAAACATCCCAAGATAAAATGACATTTCAATTATCCTAAGTAAAGAGAGGAGGGAACCCCCCCTCACACACACACACATGCACGCTCACACACGGGAAACCACATATATCCTATGTGGACCTAAGGGTGTTTTCTTTGTTCTTTTTGGTTCAAAATGAAACAGCTGTTCATTGTTTAAAATAGCATCTCACATTTAGATCTTTTTCGCGTCAAAAGGAAGCCATATTATCCTTCCAGTTTGCTAACATTAGAGACGAGTAAACACTCATTTCCTACATATATTATTTATAATGCAGACTTGTGAACTTTTGCATCCAGTGTCAGACTGACCCCTGTCCTACTAGGTCTTGAACCTTCCTTCCCCTGACCCCATCAACAGACCAGAGTAAAGTGAAGGTCATCTTTTCCTTTAATTCATTTTTTAAACTCCTGTTTCCTTATTACAATCCAGCAGTGCTAATCTAAGCGTTGCTCCTAGAAAAGGTAGAGATGGCAGTCACTTCATGATATTTTATCAGTGGGCTGGTACGAGTATCTGAAAAGAAACTTAATGGTGGTGAAATCTTTACAAGGGTCTTGTGTTGCCACTCCTTCCCTCTCTGAGCCATGGTTCTGTAACTACCTGCCAATTTAATTTGGAAACCACATCTGCATTCTTGGGGGGCAGGGGGAAACATTGCTATAACTAGCTGTTCTCAAGCTGTTTAACCTAAGTAGCTTGAAACATGCTTGCAGATCCTTAAAGCAATAAAAGGCAGAACGTTCTATCTCTTTCAAAGTGGTCCTTTAACATAAATCCTCTGCCCTTAATTTAAGGAAGATTTTTGAAACTTGTCCTATTAAAGCTGAATGGTTGACAGGTTCAATACAATCTCCACCCTACCCAACTCCTTTGCTGATAAAAAAAAAAGTAAGTGCCTATTAAATTAAAATGCCCCACCACCACGAAAAAAAAAAAAAAAAAGATTCCTAGAATATAGTTAGTAGTTAATAAAGAAAAACCCAGGCATTTCTCTTCTCTCACATATTCAGGTGGTATTGCAGAAAGATCATAATGGGGTTACTATATATATTATTACTCAAATATACATAGTTTCAAAACCTATATCCATTTTGCTGTGCAGAAGCTTTTTAGTTTGATATAGTCCATTCATTTATTTTTGCTTTTACTTCCCTTGCCTCTGAGGTCAGGTTCGTGAAGTCTTCCTCGAGCCCTAGGTCTGTAAGTTTAGTACTAATATTTTCTTCTATACCCCAATAAGCCTAACAATAAACAACAACAACAACAACAACAACAAACTATATCTGAATTATAAAACCCCTTTACTGAAATGTTAAATGACAGAAAACAATCATACAATGCAAAGAAAAATATTGCAAATCAACTCATCATAATCCGTCTATTTACAGATAAGAAAACTGAGGTCCCAAAAGTAACATTTCTGGTCTATAGTAGGTTAATAGGGTTTTGTTATTTGTTGACTTAATTACATAATTGCTCTATGCTCTCTTGAATGAGAGAGAGCCTGGAACACCAGAATTAAGCCAGCATAATCAGAATTGACAATTCCGTTTTTAAAACTTTAACATTGCAATTGAGATTGAACTGATTATTTTTCCTAGTCTAGTTAAAACCAAAATAGCTAAGTGATGAGGGGTTTTTATTTATTTGTTTTATTTAACTAGTTATTTTGATTCACATAGGATGCCCTCAAACTTCATACAATTCTCCCAATATATTATAAGAAAAGATCTTGTGCAGTATTCCATATTTCCTGCTTGCTTTTGAATATTTATTTATTTAAATGTGGCTTTCATGTTCTCTAGACATTTCTATACAGCCATTTTTTTTCACAACCAACGATCTGAATTTTATCTCCAGACATTTAAGAAGTTGGTGAAACATGACTATGACAATGGTCAAAAGAGACTGGGAAATCCATTTCAAAAATGATTTATAACCTTTCCCTCTTCCCCATCTCTAAATACTGTTTTTTTCTGGCTACTAGTGCTGGGCATTTCCTCTCTCTTTCTCATTTTGCCCACTACGACAGTGGGGAAGGATCTAAAAGAATGGGTTGTGTCTGAGATCTGACTGGTTCCCACCCTTTGGAGACCCTGTCTCGCCCACACAAGTGGCACTCCATAACCTTATTTCCACTGACTTCTTTTTTTTTTTTTTGCATCTTAGAAAAACTGGGCACTAGGAAACATGTCCACCCCCCAGGATCTTGAATTTACCCAATCAGGCCTTACTCAGCAGCTCAGGGCCTTAACGACCCTGGCAAAATGACATGGGCCATATTTTCACATGGATGAACTATTCCCGAACAATTTCTCCAGTGTGTGAGGCACAAACAGGCTTTTCTTCAACATCAGGCATGCATGTCTTCTCCGCCTCTTGCTTTTTAACAAACATATGTATTGTGGCCTGTGTAAGAGAAATTCTATTCCCTATTAATGTTTGAGTTTCTCTCCTACTCATCCCCTTTCCCTCCTCCCTTCAGAGCTCTCGCTCTCTCTCTCTCTCTCTCTCTCTCTCTCTCTCTCTCTCTCTCTCTCTCAACATTTCAAGACATCAGAAAAGTGTAGAACCTCTATTCTACTCTTTTTTGGGCCTGTGGAGATGAATAAAATTGTGTGGCCAGTTCATTTTCTCTTGCACTCTTTTTATAACATAGGAATTTGGGGCAAGAAGAGCCAGTTTCCATCACCATTTTGGCACTTAAAAATCTGCACCTTCCTCCCTTCTGAAGAAACCATTTCTGGTTTATGAGATGACCAGTTTGGGGTTGTAACTGGGGTCTGTTACAAGTTTAAAATCCTAGGTATACCTATACCTTAATTGTTGCTCATTCCACTTTCAAAAAAAATACCCATCCTCAAATAATTTCTGTATCTCCCACTAGATTTCTAATTAATATAACATCCCAGATTGCACTATTGCACATAGTAGATCATCCATAAATATCGTTGAATGAATGAATGCATGGATGAGGAGTCTAACTAGCAGGAATTCCATTCTTTTCTGATTTTTTTAGTCATACCCTCTGATTATTCTTCATAAATTTAAATAACTCTAAAACATTCCTTCCTGGAAAAAAAAAACAAAAGCTCTTTCAAGAAAAAGAGAGTGTAAAATATGTCCCAAGAAGTCAGATTGTTTACTCTTAAAAACAATGTTAAAATTTTCTTATGGTGTCACTGAGAAAACGTGTCTCAAAATTTCATCAGTCGGGAGCTCACCTAGCACAGGTACTTGACGTTTCTACCTTGCTGTTATTCAGTAGCCCTGTTCACAAACTCTCTTATCTTGAGATTCCTCCTAATGTCAGCATGATCAATAATAGAAAACTGGTTCACAGAACCACTGATATGAATGGAAAAGAAAAAGTTGGTTGTCAACTCTATGAAAAGTTATCAATTCCTTCTCCAAAAGGTAATTTTTATGAAAAGACTGAAGGATCACATGAACCTCTTTGGAATTATAAATCGTGAAATCCAAATGATAATAGTGGAAAAAAGAATCTCAGGAACTCCATTTCCCTTCACTGCGGCCATACTATGTGCATCAGTGTGTTCTCTTTGAATTGCGTCTAAGATTTTACTTTCTGAAGATTGGCATTTGCATCTGTTGTGAAATAATCTCCTGATAGGTTTCCCATCATCGGTTTAATGACCCAAATGTTATGACTCTCTGGGGCCTGGAACATTGGAAAGTGCTTTTATATCAGTGGTAAAAAAGAAGAAAACAAAATCATATTTTTGCTGGATCAAAACAAAGAAATGCCTTAATGGCATATCCTGTTTTCTCAATACCAACCCTACCAATGAGAGACTTTCTGACTTTTCCCGAAAAAGTGTGAGTACAATCTAATTTTTTTTTCCAATGGTAAAAATAAAATGGTTGTTGGAACACAAGATGCTTACTGGACCATTCAAGAAGCCAATAATTCTTCACCACATTTTTTTTCAGAACAAAGGGGTACAATCTGTCTGGAGAACAACATAAAATAATCTGAGAATCCTTTAAAGTGCTCATCCTAAAACATGCAGATCAAGGGAAAAGTCCATTCCAATGTTTACTTCAGTTCTAGTAGTTTATTAATACTTCCTTATACTATTATAATAACATGAATTTGAGACTCAACTTCACTCCTCTAGGTCGTAATAAGTTGTCACAAGAGTTCAGGAGCTGGTGTGACGGCAATAACTGCTTGTCTGTATCTCCAAACTACACATCTCTTAGCCAAAATGGCCAGAAGGTTGACACTGGATCAATGAAAGAACACAGCAGTAGCTGCATACATGTAACAAAAGATCCTAAAGGGTGATCACACGAGTTCCTTGCATTACCCTGCAACTCCCACCCCCATATTAACCTCAAAATAGCCATAAAACACTCCCTGTCAAGTGAGGGAAATTGCTCACTGCCTGTAATCACTGTGGTCCAGTTCTCCAACACAGCCACACAGACCATCCTGCAGTGGCTTTCTAGAGGTTTACGTGGTGGTAGACGCATGGTCAGATCCTAAAGAAACGACTGCTGAGGAGAGCTCACAGCAAGGAGGATGGGGTGAACAAGTGCTGGGCCCTTTTCCCATAATACCTGCAGCGGGGCACCCACTGGGATGTCAGAATAACTCAGAAGCCCCCCTTGAGAAAGTCACTCTGTGGTCCCATCGCCTCATCTATAAAATGATGACCAGACCATTGGGTTATAAACGCAGAGTAGCTTATGTATAAAGTCACCGGCTGCAGGAATTTTTGTACCATATGATTTTATTTCCTTTCCGAAGTCATGAATAAATGTGAATATATATCAAACAAGCCTGGAAAATAATCTGACCGAATCCTTAAAAAGCATGGACTCCCTTAAACAGTTTCTCAAGCTTTATTTATTTAAAGTCACCACCTGGGAGGTTTCAGCATAACGTGCCTGTTGATACAAAAACTTGGGAGAACTACTTTTCAGACATCAGACATTCTTTCCAATATTCAGCCTATTGGTCAGGCTTCCGATACGGATTTGGCTTTTGGAAGTGACGAAGCACCATTAAGTATCAATCATGTAAATCGGGTGGGTGATGAATGTGGGCAGTGCAAATTTAGATAAAAAATGAAGTGTGTCTATAAATATAATAAGACTGATTTTTTTCCTCTACCAATCACAAGCCAAGCCTGAGGGCAATTCCAAGGCTGAAGCTATGGATGAAAGGGCGATCTGACAGGGACAGCTGTCATCCGTCATCCTGTTGACCTTCAGGGTTAATTCACCTGATCTGGCTGGCTGACTGAGGGTCATCTCCACTCGCCCTCACTATGCCATGGGCATCCCTTTTGAAACTCCTTGAATGATAATTAAAAAAAGGAAAAGAGAGCCTGTCTTTCATCAGGAATGGCTATTCATTCTTTCAACAAATGTTTATTGAGCTTCTATATATCAAACATTGTCTAGTATGTGCTGGCGAATAAGACAGATTAGACTCCTATACTCAGGGGTAAGGACACAGAGAATAAAAAGAAAGAAACTTAACAAATTTTTAAATGGCAATAAATGTAATTGAATGTAAATGTACTAAATGTAAAAGGAAATATAGGGATAGCAGATAAAGAAAACCATTACAGTAATTCCTCACTTAATGTTGTCACTAGGTTCTGTAACTTTAAGTGAAACTATGTATGACAAAACCAATTTTACCATAGGCTAATTTATATTTAAAAGGGTTAAATTCCTCTGGCATTTCATCAATGTTATGACAAAACAAGGATGAATGAAACGACGTGATTCAAGGACTCAGTATGCATTAGGAGGTTAGAGCAGCCCTCTCTCTGCGAAGGCAACATTTCTGCTAAGACCTGAATAATGAAAGGTGCCAGCCATAGAAAGTGATGGGTTTTCAGGTGAGGGAAGGGCAAGCCTAGAAGTTTGAAAATAGGGTAAGCCAGGTGGTTTCTGAAACTTAGTGGTCAAGTACCAAGTGCCCAAGCACAATGAAAAAAGCCCGTTATACACCCAAGTCCTAATAGTTGCATTCTTCTGCCATAAGCATCAAGTTATTTGCCATCCTCGAAACATTTTGACCCAAAGCAGCATCTGAGCAATAGGTATGAGCCTTTTCAAGGTGACCGCTTGGAAGGACGCAACATTCCCACAGAGAGAAATGTTCTCAGGTATTAGAATTAAAACAAGATATTCCCTTAGAGTCATACCAGTGGAAGTTTAACACATTTTTTAAAGATGACAATAGCCAGTATTTAATTTGGGATTTTTTTTTCTAGGCCTAAACATTACTTCCTGCTCAGGCAAGCTTGAGAAGATGGGATCAAGGGAGTTTTGTGGTCCAGTGAGCAAAGGATGGGAAAATCAGAAAGATTCTGAGTTATAATCCCAGTTGAGCTACCAAGTGACCTTTAGGCAAGTCATTTGACCTCCCTGTGCCTCATGCTTCCAGCTGGAAAATTGGATAAGACCAGCAGGATATCACTGAAAACCAGATGTTGCGCCAAACCCAAGCTTTCCCAGCTAAATAAATTACCACCAAAGAGACATGGGGCTGGGGGGTGTCCTATCTATCAGCCCATGTGCAATGCCCAATTAATGGCATTTGGTCCCTCTTTATATTGAGAAGTTATTGATTTCTCCCATATTCATCAAATCAAATTAATAAAATGAGTAGTCTCAATGAGAGCACTATTTTTTGAGATACTTAGAAGTGTCACCCTTGCTTACATTTACTTTTCCATAGCACATTTGCAGGTTAATAATTGTTACAATCCCAGTCTTGCCTCATTACACCTTCCCATGACAAGTCATGCTGGTGTCAATGACACACAGCTAGAACAACAAAGAGAAAGGCTGAAACAAGAGTTTATTTCCCCATTTTTCAAGCAAAATAAACTTCCAGTTTCTATATGAAACAGAACAACGATATTTTGTGTCTAGATATTAACAAGATATTTGAATGGAGAGCAAAAATTTCATCACTCGTTAGAACATTCTGTTCGTATCAATAATAAAAAAAGCATTATTTTGCTTACAAAGACTAATGTAGGACACACAAAAGGTATTTTAAAATGGGAATTGTTTTTCAATTTAATTGTCTCATGGGAAAATACATGCATATTCATTCAAGTCAAATTATATACCTTACTGAATAGAAACCTGTTGATGAGTGAACTCACGTTGCTTTACCTGCATGCTAAAGTTCCCACGTGAGTATTTTTGAGAACAACCTTCTTATTCTATAACTTGAAATTAGACCACAGGTGGTAAAACAAGGCTGCAAACATCATCTACACATATACCTGCTCAACACAGGTGTACAGCATCCCAAATATAGGCATATTCAGGAATACCTGGGTGTCTGGCTTTGTTTTCCATTTTCCACTGGGGTATATACGATATCATGTAAACACCCATCAAAGCATTAACCATGCAAGCTGAAGACATTAAAAATATCACTGTGGGTGCCCTATATGCCTAATGTTCTTCCCAAGTTTCTACACACAGAATGGACGTGGAATAAAAACAAAAGCTCCTATTTAAAACCCCATTAAGTGCTCTCCCCGCTCCTCTGAAACCTAACAAAGGTGAGCCCTTCCCTGGGGGACAACGGCAAGCGGGTGGGGAGCGACAGTGGCCGGCCCGTGGGTGAGACAGCTCGTGCGTGGCTGCTTTCCTCTTAGCTCTGTCAGGTGACGCTCCTGGCGGATGTGTAGCTGCCTCGCTCTGCTTTGGAATTAAATGTTGCTCTTGTTTCTTGGATCTTCATTCTGATGAACGTCTTTTCTCACCTAAGCCCCCGTTTTTATTTCCTTAAGAATCCATGGACAATGTAGGTGTTGGATGAGGGGCTGAAGCTTAGGCGGTTCAGTGATCACAGTGAGGTTGCCTAGTATCTCAGAGACTCATTTTTCACTCTATAAAACGGAGAAGGTAATAATTTTCTCGAAAGACTACGATAAAGAGTACCATAATAAAAGTGTTTTGCCAATTATACCAGGCTATAGGAATGCTACTTCTTACTGTTCTGGACTATTGCTTATCTTCATGGCTTTGCTGTGAGGGGGTTACCCAAGTAGGTAGCTCTTCATCCCCCTCTATGAACAACCAAGTAGGTGCCCCAATGGACCCGAATGGATTAGTCAGAATGAACCAGCCAGTCATCTGCCGAGGTGCCCAGATCTTGGATAGGCAGCTGAGGGACCACAGGAACCTTATGGAGTCGCAGCAGCCTGTGCCTGCACTGGCCACGTCTGGTCACTCCTCAGTCTGTAATTATTAGCTATATGAGCTTCGCTTCCAGGAAACCACAGCAATATGTAACGGGCATTATTTAAAACGTACAAAATCAAGCGCTACGTATATCTTTACCCTCTTCCATTTCAGTGTGGCATTATCTGTTTTAGTCTTAAGCATGGATAAAAATTTGGAACAAATCTGGCCACCAGGAAGGAAGGAAGGAAGGAAGGGAGAGAGGGAGAAGAAAGAAAAAAAAAGAGAGAAAGAGAGAGAAAAAATAGAAGGAAGGGAGAGAGGGAAGGAAGGAAGGAGAGAAGGAAAAATTAATAATAAGTGAGAGGGAGAGGGGGCAGGGAGAGGAAGACAGAGAGCAGGAAGGGACAGAGGGAGGGAAGGAGGGAATGGGAGAGAAAGAGGGAGACTGAGAGAAGGAAGGGGTAATTTTTGGAAGAGGAAGGGTAGGGAACGAGAAGAGCCAATCCCTGGAAAACCAAAAGCAGGTATACAAAATGTACCTGTGGAAGTTTGTGCAGAAATTGAGAAATTAGTGTCAGTTCATCTTCAGAAATCAAAGACACTCTCTGTCATTAATTATCACACAGCACTTGGATAGAGAAGTGTTATGATATAACCAATACCCTTATAGTAAAATACATTTTAGAGATCTTTTGAGTGGAGGTTCTAGTTTTAATGGACAGAAATGATATAAGGGAAGAAAAAATGAGTATGTTTTATCAGGTAGCTAGATGGTCTTTCATGCCATTTTTCTTCTCCTATACTGAGGTGTTACCTATTTTTTAAAAATTTTTCATAACTTTATCCTCTTAACTATAAATTCGTGATCACCACCGCAGTTATATATGCTACCCCAGTTTAGAGCTATGGTAAATAGTGCTAAACAATTAATTAATTTTCAACAAATAATTGTTAAAAGTAAGTGGAGTATGGAAATGTCATCAAAATGGAAGTTTCTGTGTAACACCTCAATTTTAAAACCTCAGCCTAGAAACATTTGATAGGACAAAACTTTAGTAGAGTGAAGAGATGTGAATATCTATTTGTAACATATGAGTGTGGCTGTGGATGTGCAATATTTTCTTCAGGTATTATGTTCATATGCTTCCCAGGCAACTGACCTAAAGTCCCATTAAACCAATTTTTTTTAAAGAGGTGAAACAAAGAGATAGTTTATTGAAGAGAGAGTACACTCCAAAGAGGTAGGAGCGGGCTTGAGCACGAAAGTGGCTCAAGAGCCTCATTAAACCAATTATTGACTTACAGGTTCAAGTCGATCTTTCCTCTCTCTTTTATAGTTAGTAATTCTTTTTTTTTTTAATTCATTTTTATTGTTAGACTTATTGGGGTGACATCTGTTAGCAAGGATTACATAGGTTTCAGGCATACAATTCTACAGTGCATTGTCAACTTGTTGTATAATAAGTTCACCACCTAATGTGACTTCTCTTTCCATCACCTTATATTTAGCTTCCCCCCTCCTCTCCCACCCCCTCCCCTTTC